>JAXQGP010000186.1:0-34646 GCA_037040125.1 Kazachstania sp. M6911
TAATTGTTATATTGTCTATAGGCTTTGCATTAAATCAATTTTTCCAAAAGTTGGTAATCCCATCATTTATTGGGCCAACTGATATTAACGACCCATTAATCGACTACAATGTCTCAAGATCACCTTTAATGGCAGGTATATTTTTCGGTAGTTTATTCTGGGTGACAATTGTTTCAACATTTCTGATTATACCAAACATGTGGAAAGCTAATACTTTGAAAAGTTGTGTTTTCTTGGTTCTATTTGTTTCATTTTCATATTTCACATTTATTAAACTTTTAAGAAGTGATCCAGGTGTCAAACCTGCTATAAGAGATGATGTTGATAAGATTAGAGATATAATTACAGAATTAATGAATATTGGTAAATTTGATACAGAAAATTTCTGTATTGAAACATGGGTTCGTAAACCAATGAGAAGTAAATATTCTAAATTTTCAAGAGGTCTTGTGTCTAGATTTGATCATTTTTGTCCCTGGGTTTACAATGATATTGGATTGAAAAATCATAAATTATTTATGAATTTTATCATATCTGTAGAATGTGGTATAATAGCATTTGCGTACTTAACGATCCACAATTTCGATTTAATTAAAAATACAATTTCAACTGACCAAGATAAAATTGTAGAATGTGCAATAATTGGTGGAAACGCGTTGTGCTACGGTTATTATTATGATAAGTTTACATTTATTATATTACTGTGGTCCTTGTTACAAGGTTCGTGGATTTTATTTTTATTATTAATGCAAAGTTTCCAAGTAGCGAAAGGTGTGACCAGCTATGAATTTACACAGTACGCAAGAGCAGCAAAGAAAGCACACGGTATTCTTGGTTCGGCTCACCATAATCACAGCCATGATACTAGTATTACTAATGAAATAGAACATGGACATGGTCTTAGTGAATCGTTTAATACTACACCAGATGATATGAAAGTTCAAGAAGATAATGATGATATTGTAAATAATGAAGATACCACTCAGCAACAACAACAACAATTATCAGAAGATGATCTTGAGAACTCTGTTAGCCGTATTCAAGTAAACAATAGAGGTAAATCAATAATTGGATTATGTTATAAATTATTAGGATTTGCACAAGTATGGAAACTTATGAGAGAAACTTTAGGATTTGACCCTGATAGTACGAATTTTAATAGTCTTAAATTATCAAAGAGATTACAAATTCCAACTAATTATGGTTTAAAACAAAATTTGAAAGATTTCTGGTTAACCAGTGATGTTGGTGCACCAATTTGGTTTAGATTTTTCCAATCTCCAAAGGATTCTCATGCTTTATTGAATGGTATCGATGTGGAATATTTTACGTTATATGAGTTACCGACAAAAGGTCATGGGACAGCTGGTCCAATTCGCAATTAATCATTAGGTTTTCATTAATAAAAAAAACAAATCGGCGAAGCTGTTGTTAATATATGGTATTGAATCAATCTTCTGTTTTGAAATTTTAAATGTCTTATCTAGAAACACAATAGGTAATGCATCTCTAATTGGGGATACAATAGTTGGAGGTGTTTATAGCAAAAGAGTCTAATTTTTTAATTCAAGATTTTTTAACTTTTGAATGTAATAAATGATAATAATAATATAATATTATAGCTATGCAAGAAAAGGGAAATTTTTAAGAAATTAAAAAATGGTGTGATTTATTCTACGATCGAGATTTTAATATAACAATTTAGAAATTATATTGTTTTGGCAAATTTCTTTTGTTCTTTAAAGTCCCTATTGTGTAATCTCCTTGAAATTTTGAGTTATTCAAAAATGTTCTATAGTATTAAGATAAAAGATAGAAAAAATGTACATCTATTGTTAAAAACTCAAATATACATATTACAAGATATATCTTATCTCGATCGCAATTAGGAGTGGGATACAAGTTCTCTTTTTGTATATATTTTCTATTATTTTTTTCCAATATTCTGCTGTATTTTGAGCTTACAGTTTCCTAAGTTCTTAAAAACAATCCTCCAGATTTTAACAATATTCAAAGAAGAGAATTTTTACATGATAGAGAGGAACAAAAGAAAAGATAAAATAGAAATTTTCAAGATGAATCAAATATTTAATTTCTCGACGGTACTAAAATAAACTAAAATTCAACCGTAGAAAATGAAACTACACTACACAGGGAATTGCGCACTTTTCCAATCGATTGTTTTCGTTGTTCTACAAAACAAACTTTCAAAATTTCCTTTATATGTTTTTTTTCTCATTGCAATCAAAACAAGAACTGAATCAAAACTCTGGTTTATCATGGTACAACATTAAATAATCATATCCAGTTTTTATTTCTTTTTGACTGAAATTTCTGAGGACTGAAAAAAAGCAATAAAATGACAGAGCGCAATAAGCACTAAAACAAAAAGAAACTTTTCACCCAGTTTTGTCTGTACGCTGGTTTCTTTGGATCCGAACAATAACCCGCACGACTCACATTTTCTAGGTGGGTTTGTCTGTAACACAAGGAAGCTATTAGTTGCTTTTGCCAGCCCCCGATATTGAAATTCGCGGATTACTAAAGTATTACTGTACTTAAAAGAGCAATCACTTTCAGTTTTGTCCGTACAAGTGCCATAAGGGATACATAATCCTGTTAGCTGCGTTGACTCCGTGCTGATGTCGATCTTGTTCAGTTAACCGTCAAATCGAAAACACTAATAAACTTTAGCATCTGCGCATGTGTCTGGGTCCAACAAGACCAGGTGCAAGAAAATCTACAGTAAGATAGGTATATAATTTTTATAAAATTTAAGTAACTTTCAAGAACTTATTATGAATTGGAAATGTATAGGAGAATGACAGTATTCGAGCAAGCAAGTGATATATTTATTAATTTACTTCTTCTGTAATTTCTTGAAATGTCGACTAAAATTAGGTTCTATTTTTTTATGATTTATTGTTGTTACTTGATAGTAGAACCCTCTTCCCAAGTTTCTTAGAACTGCATTCTTTTTTTGTCAAGTGCTCATTGTATTGTGGTTTATCGTTGCAGTTAAGCTCTAAGGTATCATAGTATAAGATATTAACGAAAAGTTTAGAACCCTTCTAAGAAGAACCCGCCTCAGATTAATAAAACTCAAATTTATAGTTGATCTAAGACCAAAATAGCTTCCAGGTGTGTAAAATTTCAATTCAATTTATTGATTTTTCCCTTTTGAAAAATATGGAATTTGTTTATTCGGGATTTTCACTAGTAATTAACAGATAACTTTGTACAACAACGATACGAAAATTGTGAGTAAAGAAAATATTTTAAAGGAATGTTTCCTGATTGATCGTTTTTTTCTCTAATTATTTCAGGTTCTATCATACAAAACTGAAAAAAAATTAGTTAAAAAGTAAGAAATATTTGTTGGAACAAATGAGAAACCCTGAACATTTCCCGTATAAATTAATATGCAGAACGAAGCAGAAACTTCAACAATATTCACTTTTACTGTTCTTAAATCTAATATATCTGCTTTTTCGGTATTGAATTAAATGTGAATCATTAAACTACAATGATTGTTTCCTAATTTTAAAAGAAATCGTGTGTAAATCAGACTAGTTTTATGTTCTATGCAATTTTTTCCTAGTCTAATTTTTACTTTTCCTTTATTGTTTCTCGAGCTACTTCTTGTATTATCGTTTCTGTTCTTTTCTTACATTTACATGGTTTACTTCGGATATTTGATTTATTTATGTTTAATGGTCCCCTGTATTTCTTCTGTTTATTATAGTTTAAATGACTATCTTTATACGTTTAACTCTTAGCAACACAGATACTGGAGTAGAAAATGTCGTATCTCTTTCTTCTTAAAATTTTGTTCTCTGAGAAAAGTCTTTCTTCATATTGCTCTCTTTGCCTGTAGAACTGAATCAAAACCAATCGTTCATATAACAGAAAGGACGCACACAATAAGTTTCTACAAGTAAAACTAGCGAATAAAAATAAAAATTAAAAAAAAAAAAAATAACTATCACATCCAACATAATTAAATTATTTTAAAATTTTCTTTCTTGCAATTCCGTCTCTTCTCGAGGATATCTTCTATAAGATATAAGTAGCAGATACTTTTTATTGATTCTACCTCTATGAAGAAAGGAAAGTGTCTCCCGCATTCTACGGCACATCTTATTAAAGTATCAAAGTATTAGTTCGTTACTCTTCCTTATTGTTCACAAAAAGAAAATAAAAAAATAATAATAAAATAATAAAACGGATGTGGTCTCGTTATTTTCGACGCAGTTTTAATTTTCTCTTTTCCTCCTCAGAACTGAAAGTATATTTTAATTATTTCTTGAGTTGGTTCGTATAATTTACTGTAAATCGTATTTTTTCTTATTACAATAAATATTGCAAAATAATACCTGAGAATTATACAAAACTTGAGTTTAATCTTAGGAAAGATACGTGTACAACCACAGAAGATTAAATAGTGGGAAAGGAAGTAAAAGATGTGGTGAAGCTGTATAGATGATGATTCCTGTTTTTCTTCCTTAATAACTTTCTATTGCTTCTATCAGTCAAATCGTTACTGTAAATAAACTTGAAAATTAAATAAAAAAAAAATACGTACACTGAATTGTGTAATGTTGTTTTACTCTTTTCAACGTTTTGATACGGCATCTTTATTTCTTTACGCATCCAATTTTTGTTTGTTTTGTCTGGAAAATTTCTGAGTTGCATAAATATTTGTTTATTCTAAATTTAATATAATTTGTTTCTACACCTTTTCCTCTTGATCACTGCAAGAAGTAACGATTGTTATTCGATCTCTATTTTGTTTGTTTGAATCCCTCATGCTTTTTATTGATATTGTTATTGTTATTTTGTGATATATCGTTTCTGTCTGGTTCTTTCTTCAACTGCTCAAAGATTTTAGAGTATACTTAACTTTTATTATAACAAAGATCAGTAGTAGTAGTCAAAAGTAATTTACATTAATTTTTGTTCCACAATTTTTCCAATCAATTTCTTTTTCTACTGTCACTTAGTTAATTAATAGTTAATTAACCTTAACCTTTCCTCCTGTCTAAAATTTTCCAAACTTTATTTATTTCCTACCTTGTTTTTTTTTTTCTTATATATTATTCCACTTACTTAATCCAAATTTCCATTTTTTTCTTATTTCATACACTTTCCCTTTCATTATAATTTAAAACCATCTAACATAGTTTCATTAATTTTTATAGAAAAAACCATATCTAATTGAAATCTATTCTTTTTACTCTTTTTGACAGCAAATTATAATTTTTCATTGAATTGGGAAATTATAAAATCGAGAAAGGTTAGAGACTAATCAATAAAGGAAACAACGAGAAAACTACAACTCCAAAATTATCGAAGAAGGACAACGATTCCTCGAGAAAAATAGCCCTAACCATACATTAAAGGATTAATATATTAGAGATAAACGGTTTTTAACTGTTATTAAACTTTTCCACTTTTCATTTTCGTTCAATTCTGAAAGAGCAGATCTATTTCCAATAGTGATAATTTTTTTTTGCAGACGATTTTTTGCGGCTCAATTAATCAGGACATTCAATACGTAATTCACCCAAGTAGAGATATAAAATAACTTAAACGGAAGGGAATTTTACTAGAAATAAGAATACTAAGGCTATTTTTTTTAAAAAACTAAACGCATTCGATATTTTTTCAGCAAAAATTTTATTATTATTTTATTTATTTTTTTTTTTCAATTGAAGCAAAACGGTAAAGAAATAATACGTCAAAAGCTTTGTTCAACGATATTTTATTTGTAAATATTCTTAGTCTGATGAAATGAAAACAGGGGAAAATTCCTTCCATGAAGATGTATATCAAAATGCTGGATCTCCTGATATGCCAAACAATCGTGCTCTACCTTATGGTTATTCTATAAGACAAATGCCACCACCTTTATCGACACAACAACAGCAACAATTACCGTTACAGCATCAACAACAACAAGCACAGCATATTTATGGTATTCCACCACAAATCCAATTACAACAAGCATTACCTCCTCAAATGACTGTAGATCATATTACGAATCAACCAAATGAGATTCCTTTAAATATGAAAAATGGACCTACGTATCAAATGCAGGATCATATACCGACACAACCAATGTCGATGTATCAGAGACAAATAGCGACACCTTTTGTAGTACAAGAGCAACCACAGCAACAGCAACAGCAACCAAAACCAATATATTTAAACGGTCCTGTTCATCCAATAGATCAAAATATGCATTCACAACAACAACAACCGCATCAGCAGCAACTATCCCAACGACAGCAACAGATGTATAACCCGCAACAGTCACAGCAACGCCCAGCACATCCACGACAACAACAAATACCTATCTCATTATATAATCAAATACCAGGTAATACACATCCTGTACCGTCTCCACAATATTCTAATGTTCCTGCTAATATTATGAATGTTACTCGAATGCCAATCAATGCTTATGCTGCACAAATTTCAGAATATGTAGTTGATGATGAATATAACGATCCTAATAATAATATTAATAATAATAATAATCATAATGGTTTAAACCAACCAGGACAAGATCATTTAGCTAATAATTCTATGACTGCTCCAAATGGTTATCCTATCAATAATGTCTTAAATATTCCTAATTCAAAATCGGTAAGAAATTCAAAACGTGCTGTTCAAAATCGAAATGCACAGAAAGCGTTTCGAATGAGGAAAGAACGATATATTAAGTTATTAGAGAGTAAATCACGTAAATTTGATGAATTGATGAAAGAAGTTCAAAGATTAAAATTAGAAAATTTGAACTTGAAAAATAGAATTTGGGAATTAGAAGGGAAATTGAAAGCGTTTACTGAAAATAAACCAGAAGAACAACAGCAAACACAACAGCAACAAAATGCTGTTACAGCGGTTATTCAAGATAACACACAACCTACTCATAATCAACCATCAAATATTGAAGATACGAACAGTGAGGGTTAAATTAACTACCGTGAAAGGTACTGCAATGTACTATTGTAATATATATATCTGTATTAAACCATATCTATATTCTGTATATGTGGTTTTTTTTTCATTTTTTTTTTGCACATTTGGAATAACAGATGACTATTTCTGTTTACATTTGTTCCACAGGTTGAGTACTTTTGTACATATAATATTCTATCCTATATTTTTTTCTACAAAGATATACAACATTTCAATTATACTTGCTAATTTTCTTTACAAATAATCAATATTCATGGGGCTGCGTATCGACAATAAAATGTTTGTGAAGTTCCCTCTACTACATGGCCAATTCACGTGACCACCGGCATTTTTCACTCGAAATTTTCGCCAAATTTCGGTTTCGACTAAGAAACTGCCGCACAACAACACCACATCCACTACCCAACCAACATATATGAAACTAACTAAGTAAATGGATATATATTTAAAGCTATTAATATGGTTATTTAGAACATTGTACCCTCTTCCTTGTTGTTAAATATATCGATTTTGTTATGTAGTTGCATATAAGAAAAATGTGCCTATCCCTTATGATGTAACTTTGCTTGTTGTACGGCCATTTGACTACGGAAATATCTGAAAAAGTTAACTATTGTTAATTTCTGTTTCAGGTAATTCGTTAACAGGGAGTATCAGTTAATGTTCCAGGACTTTCTAGAAAGTTCTAGTGACAGTTAGTTCCCTGACAGGTGGGTTTTGTTTTCAATTTTAAGTATCTATATAAATGTGTTAAATGAAATGTTGTTCCCACACTGTGACTCCTGTTTCGTCACTGGAGGAATCAAATAAGTACTATAACGGATCCAATGTTAAGAACAGCTAATTTACAAATTGCTAGATCACATAGCTTATATGCTAGATCGGCATTAACAGGATTGAGGTCCGTCGTTACAACTATATCACATTTTAATAATATAAATAATGATATTAAGGGTTCGCTTTCGCATTTAACGCAACAACCTATGAGAAACTACAGTAGTAGCCGTTTCATCGTATTACCAGAACAACTACAACTACAACTAAATTCTAATAAATTTAATATATCTGGAGGCTCTGTAAGACCATTTATTCAACCAAATTTCAATAAATTTAATATTTCTAGAACATCCGTGAGACCGTATGTTCAAATACGTACTGATCCAAATAAGAAAAGTTTCTTGGATCAATATGCTGTTAATTTAACAAGTTTAGCTAAAGAAGGGAAATTGGATCCAATTATTGGTAGAGATGAAGAAATTTCAAGAGCTATTCAAATTTTATCTAGAAGAACTAAAAATAATCCAGTAGTTATTGGTAGAGCAGGTGTTGGTAAGACCTCTTTAGTTGAAGGTTTAGCTCAAAGAATCGTTAGAGATGAAGTTCCTGAATCATTACGTGGGAAACAATTATATAACTTAGAATTAAGTTCATTAGTCGCTGGTGCTAAATATAAAGGTGAATTCGAGGAAAGATTGAAAGGTGTATTGGATGATATTGATGATACAGTAATTATTTTCATTGATGAAGTTCATATGTTATTAGGTCTAGGTGGTTCAGGTCAAGGGTCAATGGATGCATCAAATATTTTGAAACCTAAATTGGCTAAAGGTTTAAGATGTATATCTGCAACTACTTTAGATGAATATAAAATTATTGAAAAGGATCCTGCTTTAGCAAGAAGATTCCAACCTATTATCTTAAGTGAACCAACTGTCGCTGATACAATTTCTATTTTAAGAGGTTTGAAAGAACGTTATGAGGTTCATCATGGGGTAAGAATCACTGATGCTGCTTTGGTCTCCGCTGCTGTTTTATCTAATAGATATATCAATGATAGATTCTTACCTGATAAAGCTATTGATTTAGTCGATGAAGCATGTGCTGTCTTACGTTTACAACATGAATCTAAACCAGATGAAATTCAAATTTTGGATCGTCATATTATGAGAATTCAAATTGAATTGGAATCCCTAAAGAAAGAAACTGATCCAGTGTCTATTGAAAGAAGAGAATCTTTACAGAAAGAATTGGACTCAGATAATGAAGAATTATCAAGGTTAACAGAGATTTGGGAAGCTGAAAAGGAAGAAATAGACTCCATCAAGAATGCAAAGGCTAATTTAGAGAAAGCCAAAATCGAATTAGAACAAACACAAAGAAATGGGGATTATAGAAAGGCATCAGAGTTACGTTTTGCTGTGATTCCAGATTTACAAAAGAAAATCGAGTTGGCAAATAAGAAGGATTCGAATGGTAATGCTGTAACAGAGACAATGTTACATGACTCAGTTACCTCCGATGATATTTCTAAAGTCGTAGCAAGAATGACAGGTATCCCAACTGAAACTGTGTTAAAGGGTGATAAAGACCGTTTATTGTTTATGGAGGACTCGTTAAAGGAAAGAGTTGTTGGTCAAGATCAAGCAATTAAAGCAATTGCAGAAGCAGTTAGATTACAAAGAGCAGGTTTAACAAGTGAAAAGAGACCAATTGCAAGTTTCATGTTTTTAGGTCCAACTGGTACAGGTAAGACGGAATTAACAAAAGCATTGGCTCAATTCTTATTTGATAATGAGTCTAATGTGATAAGATTTGATATGTCGGAGTTCCAAGAGAAACATACAGTATCTAGATTGATTGGTGCACCACCAGGTTATGTATTAAGTGAATCTGGTGGTCAATTGACAGAAGCTGTTAGAAGAAATCCATATGCCGTGGTTTTATTTGATGAATTTGAAAAGGCACATCCTGATGTATCAAAATTATTATTACAAGTATTGGATGAAGGTAAATTGACTGATTCTTTGGGTCATCCTGTTGATTTTCGTAATACTATTATTGTAATGACTTCTAACATCGGTCAAGATATTCTGTTGTCTGAGAAACCATCTAAAGGTGAAGAAGATTCTGGTAATATCAGTCCAGAAATCAAAGAACGTGTTATTGATGAGATGAAAAGACATTATCCACCAGAATTTATTAACCGTATCGACGATATCTTAGTATTCAACAGATTATCCAAGACTGTCTTAAGATCTATCGTTGATATCAGAATTAAAGAAATCCAGGAAAGATTAAATGAAAAGAGGATGAAGTTGAACTCATCTCTAGAAGCTAAGGATTGGTTAACCGATCATGGTTATGATCATTTCTATGGTGCTAGACCACTAAACAGATTGATTCACAAGGAAATCTTAAATTCAATGGCTACTTATTTGTTAAAGGGACAATTGAGAAATGGCGAAACTGTGAATGTTGTAGTAGAGAGCAAGAAATTAGTTGTAGAACCAAACCATGCTGAAGGTGAAGAAGTTGAACCAGAACCAGAAAAGTAAACCAATAATTCTACTTAAATGAACAAAACATATCCTTTTTATAATGTTAAATACGACCCTTTTTATATAAATATTCTAAAAATAAATCTATACTAAATACAATGCTTGACATATTAAAATGTGTATATTACTCTTTTGATAGAAGTGTGTGTTCTATGTTCCAGAATACAGCTTGCAGGGATGATGCGTTGAAGCGATGAGCTGTGAAAAGAAAAAGAAAAATGATAGACATCCAAACAGCTGTGAAAAGAAGATCAGATTTTAACTTCACTGAAAAGAACGGAATATCACAATCGTTTGATCAATTCCAGATAATTGATTTACCTAGTTTCCAAACAAGCATATATCAATATGGATCAGTTCAATAGGGATACTGAAGAATTTGTCCGCTGGTTATCCGATGTTGCTCATTTGAAACAATCTCCAAAGATTACTGTCAAGGATCTTAGAAGTTCTAATGAAGGTAGAGCAGTAGTTGCAACAGAAGATATAGAAAATGATGAAACATTGTTTGAGATTCCATTCGATGCATTGATTAATATTGAAACATCGCAAATCAATAAGGATTATCCAGGTATTCAAGAAAAATTAGCTGAATTGGGCCAGTGGAACGGGTTAGTTATCTGTCTACTTTATGAATGGGAATATTTAGGCGAAAAGAGTAAATGGTGGCCATATATGAAAGTATTACCAACCTCTACCACATTAAATGGGTTGATGTACTGGGATGAAGAACAATTGAATGATTTGAAACCATCTTTAGTACTAGAAAGAATCGGGAAAGAAGGTGCAAGACGGATGTATGAATCAGTTCAAACTTTTGTAACCGATAATGATATGAATGATTCATTAGGTAACATTTCATGGGATGATTTCTTAAAGGTTGCAAGTACGATTATGTCATACTCATTCGATGTCGAGAAATCGGATGAGACTAATGATGAAGATGATGAAAGTGAACAACCTATAAGTCTGAAATCTATGGTTCCATTTGCTGATACATTAAATGCAGATACTCATAAATGTAATGCTCATTTAGAATATGATAAGGATAGTTTAAAGATGTGTGCGATTCAACCAATCAAAAAGGGTGAACAAGTTTACAATATATATGGTGAACATCCAAACTCAGAAATCTTAAGAAGATATGGTTATGTTGAACTGGAAGGATCCGCATTTGATTTCGGTGAAGTTCCAATGGCTAATATTAAACACAGTATGAAAACTAAGTTTGGAGTTGATGATAAATTTATAGATTGGATATTAGACACATTAAAAGATGACGAGATGATTGAAAAGTTTTTCGAAGATGAAGAAATTGTATTGGATTCATATGATTGTTATATATCTGGTGAGATCTTAACTGAACTGGTATTGTTTTTACAAATTATATCTACTTTCTGTTTAATACCAGGAATTACCGATGAAGATGAGAGTACTAAAAAAAGTCTTTTAGGTAGAGTCGCAAAGAAATGTATCCAATTAGTTGAAAATGGTATGGTTACTGAAAGTTGTTCAGACGTATGGCAACTCGCAATACGGAATAGATTAAATGAGTACCCTGCTCATTGCATCGATTACAAACCCGATTTTGCAGATAATGATGACATAAACAAGATTAGACAAGGAATGGCAAAAGTTGTTTTGAAATCTGAATGCCAAGCTTTAACTGTATGTCTTGATTCGATTAATAAACAATACAAGGTCATCGATGATCAAAAGCTTTTGAATAATATTATTAAAAGGAAGAGCGAAGATGGTAACGATAACCAAAAGAGTAATAAAAGACAACGTAAGTGAAAGTGTTTCCACTAGTCCATTCCCCAAGTACTTTGATAGTTTATATAGATTTTATAACCATCTTCTCAGACATAAATATGCATAAATTGTATAATATAAAATTTCATGTCATCGCTATGAAATTATCGCAGTGAAAAATGAATTGCACGTTCTGACAAAGAAAAGGCACACAGGATATCTTAATCTTAACAACAAAACAATAAGAATTAAATTAGGGATTCTCTATATAAAACTAATTGATAGAAAGTTGTAGTACCTCAAGAGTTCAATTATAAATCGCCAAGTTCATAGACACATTCAAGATGGATTCTGTAACGAACTTTTTTTGGAACGAGGATTCCCAGAGTAATGATCCAAAATTGTTGCCGACTACCATTGAGGAGGATGACACCTTCAAGCAAAGAAATAGACCTGAATCCATTGAGAATCCTTTAAATAAACAGACTAGTAAGACAATCGATGAGGAATCAACTATCAAAGATTCGAATAAGAAAGACAGAAAGAAATCTGTGGCCGAAGGAAGTAGGGATGGTGCGTCAACTCTACAACAGATGATGACTGATACACTTGTCGAAAAAGTAATTAAGATGGCACTACCGCCAACATCTGACTATTCCAGAATGAATATTGAAGAAAGAACGGTGTTTAGTAAGACACGGCCAAGTATGTCGGTTCAAATAATGAGTAATAATTTTATTCAGATGAATTCTAGATTAAGTGTACCATTCATTTTAATAAATGAAGTTATTCGAATGATGAGTTGGACAAATATACCCTATACACTATCAATGTTGTTTGTTATATCTTTTGCTATTCTGAAACCCCTAGTAGCTGTAACTGCAGGGCCATTATTCTATATATTATTCGGTATTATGGTACCCAAATACATGTATGTTCATAAACCAGATGAATTGAAATTTATCATGCATAATAATACCCCAGCACAAGGTCCAGCATTAAGGAAACCTGTAATTCCAGAACCGGTTCCTGAATTAAGTCAAGAATTCGTATTGAATTTAACTGATTTACAAAATCATATGTTATTGTATGTATGGTTATATGATACCATTAACGCATTCCTTACGAGTTTTGCATTCTTTATCAATGAACAGATATCCTGTTTGGTCTTTATTCTAATGTTATTTGTGGCAATTGTCAATCTTTTATTCATTGATGATATTGTTAAATGGGTTCCATTGAAATTTATATTAGTTGTATTAGTTTGGGTATTTGTTATAGCGATGCATCCAAATAATAGAGAAAAGATTTTAAAACAAATGAATTCAGAGGAAACAAGATTAAAAGTTCTTCCATTTGTTTCATCTTATGAATCCTTGGTCAATCAACATTTAAGATACGTTGAAGCTAAGGAGAATAGATTGGTAAAAGTATATGAGATACAAAAATATAGAGAAACTTACAAAGAATGGAGAACTATTGGATTTTCTAATGATGACTATTGTTTGTTTTCTGATTTACGTATTAAGGAATTAAATATTAATGATCATTGTACAAAATTATTAGATGATGTGTTGCCTCCAAAGAATTGGGAATGGATTCCTGGGTTTTCTTGGGTACTGGATTTAAATCCACAAGAATGGGTAGAAGATAATTTTATTCAAAATGTTGAAATTGATTCCGAGACTAAATGGGTTTATGACGTTGATTTTGATGGATTTCGTGGTAAATGTAGACGTAGAATGTGGACTAATATGGTAACTAGAAAAATCGAAACTAAGACTAGTGGGGAAAGTAATGTCAATAAAGATGAAGAAGAACAAGTAATTGAGGAAGTTGTCAATCCATTGAGAGAAGACATTGCAAATTGTAGTTCAACATTCCACGGTGTCGCTAGAGGTTCTTTAGCTGGTGCTCACAATAGTAGTATAATCTCCGATGAGAATAGAGCTAATGACTCTTTAATCGCAGAAGCAGATCAATCTATAGAGAGTGAGTTGCAAACAGAAGGGTCTGTGAACGGTATTAATGACTTGACAGATATTTTGAACACAGCAGTATGACAGAATGATGAAACTTCAGATGAAACAAAAAAAAAAGTATGACTATGAATTTATATATACGTGTATGTATATGCGAGTATATATGTAATGCAGAATGAAATATCTAAAGTTATTTCTTCATAAAACTTTCTAAAGTTAATGATGATAAAGAAGAGCTTGAATCGTTTTTCTGTTCTTTCTTCTTGTTCGCCAGTAAACTATTTAAAGAATTATTTTTCCTTTTCTTTGCTCTATCTTTAGCTTTATTCTTGTTGATTTTATTAGGTATTAATGACGGAGTGGGTGTAGATGTAGGTGTTGGAGTTGGAGAATTTGATATACTTGGTACAATTTTTACACTTTCTATCGTTTTATTTTCGAATGTTGCTTCATGTTGACATTTTTTACAAACCATCTTAAATGTCTCTTTAGTATCTTCAACAGTTGATGAAATATCGGTGTTATACAATGGAACATGAACCACACCACAATTCCCACAAAATTTCTGATCTGCGTTAACAATTTCAGAAGGTAAGGTTAAATCATACCTTTTCGTAGCATTATAGAAATTTTTCAAATATAGTCCCGATAATGCAGGCGTATCTAACGTTGATGTAATATGTAATAAATTATATTTATGTCTCATATTTCTATCTCTAAACTGTTCTCTCTGATTTCTATTCATTTTTTTAATGTTGTCCCTGAGTTAAATGTTGGTTCTATTAGAAAGTAGATCTTTTCATCAACTCATCTCTTATCCTTTCTTATATATATTTGTTCAGTGTACGTCACATCGGAATAAGATTGAAAAATTTCTCGGCTACCAAAATTTAAAAGGAAATTATATCATGAAATCATATCGTACATTTTATATAAATATTATATATAAATAAAAGAAAGTAAAGTAAAATAAAATAAAGTTTAAAATTGAGATGAATAACTGTCCAGATTAAGCGTTTTGACTATTGATTGCTAATTCCATAATTAATCTTGTTGTCATATGTAAGAATGGGTAAGCTGAAAAGGTACTAATTTCATCCTCTGATGAAGTAGTTGCAATTGCGTTATCATCAGATTCTACTGGTTCCCAACCATCGAATTTAAAATCTGCAAGATAATTATTTGTTTCAATTTGAAATAATTGAATTACAATTTTCATTAAATTTGGAATCTTTTTATTTTTATCCTCAATACTATGATCATATTTCCAACGAACTCTAATTGTCCAAAGATCATCTTCAGATGGTTTTGCCCATTCTGCACCTAAATTTTTCAAAGCGATATAAATTTCACCCATAACATCTAATGGATAAGATCTTGATCTAATACCAAAATGCCATCTTGTCTTTGATTTTTTCGTTGTTAATGGAGAAATTTTATCTACTGAAAGACCATGTTCGATCATATTTGCACGATGAATTTGTGGTAATGAAGTTGGTAGGATTGCAATAGTTGATTTTTCTTCATGAGTATTATTATAATAAACAGAATCAAATACGGGTGTCTTTAAACCATTAGTTGGAGTAGTAGCAGAAGTTGCATTTAAACCCTGATGATTAGTTGTTGAATCCATTGTTGTAGATTTATAATTTGAATTAGTATGTTCTAAAGGAGATTGTGTTAAGAAATCTTGTAAATTTTCATTACCGATAGCATCTTCATCTTGTTTAATCTTTAGTTCATTTAAAGTTGATCTATTTTCTTTAATTAATAAATAAGCGTCTTTAATTTCATTAATTTGTGGATTTTCAGTAGATGGTGAAGTTAATGCTTCATAAATTTCATCATGTTCGTAACCCATTGTAGTTGATAAGATATGAACTAACGATTCATCGATTTGATCATGATTTAGTACCAAGACATTATTATTTGAATATTCTGAAGCATTTGTCTTACTTGGATCATCCTTAGATGTTGTTTCTGGTTCATTAATAACTTTTAAATAATCAGGTAAATCAACTTTAAACCAATCATCTTGAATAATTTCTTGAATAGTGATTCTATTTAATGGATTAACAATTAACATTTTTTTAATTAAAGAAGCTGCACCTTCTGATAAAAATTTTGGTAAAGTATAAATACCATTACTGATATTTTTAAATAATACTGGAATAGAATCATCATCGAATGGTAATCTACGACAAAGCATAACGTAAAGGATAACACCACAAGACCAAACATCTACTTCTGGACCCGCATACAGTTTCCCACTAATGACTTCTGGAGCAGCATAATTTGGTGAACCACATGAAGTCTTTAAAAAATTCCCATCTGTCATAATATTTGATAGACCAAAATCTGCAATTTTCACATTTAAATGTTCATCTAATAATAAATTTTCAGGTTTTAAATCTCTATGAACAATTTTATGTCTATGACAATAATCTACAGCTGAAATAATTTGTTGAAAAAATCTTCTTGCTTCATCTTCTGTCATTTTATCTCTTTGGACAATATAATCGAATAATTCATCATTAGCGTATTCAATAACCATTACAATTTCATTTGGTGAAGATATAACATCATATAATTTAATAATATGAGGATGTCTTAATAATCTTAAATAAGAAATTTCTCTTTCAATTCTACCTTTCATATCATTTTTAGTTAATAATTTTTTATTAATAATTTTTAAAGCAACTTTTTGTCCCGTTGTAATATGATAAGCTAATTTAACTTTACCAAAGGAACCTTCACCTAAAGTTTTCACTATTTGATAATTACCAATTCTTGAACCATCACTTAATAAAGATTGTTTATTATGTGAATGTGAATGTGAATGTGAATGTGAATGATGATGACGTGAATGTCTATTTGAATTATTATCCATCTTTAATTATTTACTGATTAAATTAAGGATTAAAAAATGTGATATTCCGTATATGTTTAGAATAAATATTATTTGGTTTTATTAATTCGTTATTTTAAAAAAAGGGGGAATGTTGATCTACTTGTTGATTTCCCTCTTTCTTATTTAATTACATAGTTGTCTTGTCTTGTCTTGTCTTGTCTTGTTTTGTTTTGCTTATTATGCATACTATACCATAATGAAGTAATAATAATACCTACGTGCATACAAATTACATTTCCCACTTTTTGGTCTCTCCGTTGAAGCGAGAACGAAAAAATTATAAATGGGTGTGGCACCGTGTATAGTGACGTATCGTGTTGCACGGCACGAAACGCACACTCTCGGCGGCTAATTATTTTAATGGAAAAGTTGTTGGGGAAAAAGTATAAAAGGAGAACAAGTTTTGCCACTTTCGTGTTTTCTGTTTCCCAATTATTTGTTAGTATTTTGGTATTTTGGTATTGTGGATGTGTTTTTTTTTTGACAAGTTACTACAGTATGGTTGTTCTAGTTAAATTAGATCTATGTGTATTCTATGCTTCATTCTCTGATGTAGAGAACAAATATATTATTATTTTTTAATAGTGCAAACAATATTCTACTAAATGTGGATCGAACATAGACATGTACATCTGTTTTATTTTTAACTGGAATGATTTTATGTTTTAGTCATTATCATATGGTATGTCAAATTTTTGTTTATCGGGTGTAATTATTAAACGACTGTCGTTCTTTTTCAGCCGACATCGAAAAACACTCAACAGAATATATTTTTATATAAAATGAAGGATTCGCTATTATTTACAAGAGATAACATTACTGGTAACATCAAATTATCACTGATAGAAGGATCTGGAGACTATTAAGATGGAGGAACCAACGAAACATTTAACGATTTCACATTATAATAAACAATTTGGACATTTATTCAAATATATTTTAAGTCATTATGGTGATGTCAATAAAATTACAATAAATAAGATTGAAAAAATTTATTTATCAGATTATGATAATGATTCTATAGTGATTACTTTCAAGATGAGAGATATTCCATTACCACTTGATAAAATTATTTTATATCCAAATGAATTAAATGAGATATATAAAGATAATACTAAAAAATTGAATCAATTTTTATTATTAGTATCTCGTAATGCAAATAAATCTTTATTGAAAATCAATACATGTTTATCCCCAAGAACATTGGCAGATTTCCTGGTATTGTTAGTGGTACCATTACCAATAGTTTGTTATATTTATAAACCATTATTACTTTGGATACCTATAATAGGATCAATCTTATACGATAACGAATCATATTTAATTACAATAATCATTTTAGAAATTTTATGCCACATTACTGAATCTATAATTTTCATTACTCCATTGTTAAGTTACTATAGTATCCCAATTGATCTTCAAGTTGAATGGTATATTTGGGGTTTATTAGAAGGTTATGGTCCAGTTAGAAGATTAAATGCATTTGCTAAACCTAAAGAACTTGAATTAATTCAAAAATTATCAAATTAAATACAAAATATTACTTTCTTGTAGTTCTGTTGACATATATCGCGCATTAGTACGACGACTGTTTCAACTCGAAAATGTTCCTGATCTTTAAAAATTTCCATCTCCCGAAGACTCATTGAAATATTATTCGGTTCCCCTGAGTTATCTCCGCTGTATGTAAGCAATTTTTCATTTATATATACTTTTTTCCTTATTTTTCTTTTTTTATTTGTTGTATAGCGGGCGGTACTTCCATATTGTGTGGATTAGATTATTCAATTTGCTGCGTAAAGAAAATAAAGAGACTATCATCACATTATGTACCGTTGAGATTTTATTGGACCCGTCTTTTCATAACATATGAATTCCCTTTTTAAGATAAGAATGTATAAATAAAACAGCAAGTTTCAAAAACATATTATAGAAAGAATATTGTGATATTTGTTTTTACAATTCATTGACAATATTGTTTTCAATCAATAGTGCAACATTTGCATAAAATATAATGAGCTCAGATACTTTACCAGAGGATCAATTATCACAAAATGAATATAAAACTGTTAAATTTTATTCACCGTTAAAGATTGGTACAAAGGGTACAATCCCAACAGAAACGATAAAGAAAAGATATCCATATAAATCTATGAAACCATGTATTTCATTTAATACAGTTCCATTAGTTAATACAAATTCTAAAAGGATAGATAGACGATATAAACAAGATTTCCCAGGTGTTCAATTTCCAACAGATTATACTATGGAAGAATATTATGATAATGAAAGTGGTTATGTTGGTGATAATTCACAATATAATTTACATAATCAATATCTTTTAAACAATTTAAATTCTGCATCCACACATTTATCAAGTAGACAACCTTCACCAACAAGATTTCCATCATCAAATGGATCTAATGATAAAATCAATTCATGTAAAAGACAACAATCTCATAAATCTATTCAATTGACAGAAATGTTTAAGATTGCGAATAATGGGAAAATTGTTAGAGAAGATTATCCAACAAGACCAACAATTCAAAATAATTCATTGGTATTAAATAATACAACTTCAAATTGGGATAAAATATGGTCATTACGTAAATTACAAATTGATAATAGAACATTACATAAAGAAAAATTTTTCAAATATCCTGATTGTTTATTTATTGAACATACTCCAAATATTTCTGTACTTGAAGATATGGATTCTGATGGTTTTACACCATTAAGTAAAAATCAAAAACGTAAAATTAAAATTATTAATGAAAAGAAAGGTTATCCAAATTTACCAAGAACAATTTTATGTAGAATTGATGGTAGAAAACATACTTGGGTTGGTTTAGATTGGTTATTTACTAAATGTATCAAAAATACTGATCATATTATTGTAGTAACAAATTTACCAAGTTTAACAAGAAGACAGAAACATATATCGTTACATTCAGCTACAAGAAGTCGTTCTATTGGAATGAGTAGAAGTAGGAGTCGTGGTAGAAGACGTAGTGCATTAAGAGGTGATACTGATACTGAAACAGATTGTTGGACAGATTATTCTGATGATGATGGTAACTCAGTTGATACTCATGATGGAGATGATCGTTATGAATTACCTGATGGTGAAACTGCAGATTCTTGGTATCCAGGTTATGATATTAATCAAGTTAGAGAAACAATGAAAAATATTCAAATATATATTGAATCATTATTATTATTAAACAATCCACAAAAATCAATTAAATTAACAATAGAAATTACAGTTGGGAAGACAATAAATTGTCTTTGTAATACAACTAATATTTATACACCTGATTTAATTGTTGCAACTAATCTTAATGTTGAAACTACAGTGAAATGGAAATCAAATTATATTTCTGATAAATTATGTAGTTCATTCCCAATTCCTGTTATTATGGTACCAACATTATATATGAATAGTTTTGAAAAATCTATTGAATTGAAAAGTCAACAATTGATGACTATACCAGGATTAGATCAAACGCCAATAATTACAATGAAACCACCAACGAAAATTGAACCTCCAGTAACGGGATTAGAATTGTTACAACAACTGGATGTAATTACACAACAATCTTTGAAAGAAAGTATTAAATTAAATAAAATCACATCGCATTCCAAGAAGAAACAAATGGTTGATGTTACATTGGAAGTTCCACAAAAGAAGAAATCGAGTAAACGTAAATCTACTAGAACTTCTAAAAATGTATCATTATCACCGATTTCATCAGATACAGAGACATCATTAAGGAAAATTAAGACTTCAGATCCACGTAGATTGAAACCAATTAAATCTAATTCATACTCTGTAGCGGAACATGCAGATGATGGTATTCCATTATATAAATCTAAGAGTACTATTGAAAGAGTTCCTTTGAAACATTTTAAATCAAATTCAGAGATACCAAGAAAGCATATCAGTACAACAAGTTCTACAAGTACTGCAAACAAAGGGTTTTTCTCATCCCTTTTCAAAGGTGGATCAGCATCTACAGGAACTAAAGATAAGAAGAAAGGTATCTTTTGGTAGTTTCTTTAATGATTATATATATATATATATATATATATATATATTGTAAATAACATTACTATGTAAATGCAAAGGATGTTGTTATTATTTTTCAGCTTTGATAGAGACATAAGCGATACATAAAAAAAATTGAGATTGATCATCTCACAACAAACTATGATATAGACATCCCGGTAGATACAAATAGAAGCATTCGATACAATGAGTAACAATGAAAGAAAGAGGAATAGATCTCAAAATGAGAGACAGGGACGTGGTTTACAAACTGAATTACATCCAGCGTTAAAATCTTCAAATTTAACACTTATTAAAGAACAACAACATTTTGAAAATCCATATTTAAGTGATATTCATTCTGATAAAAAAAATTTAAATAAAAGGAGACATTTATCACATTTTTATAAGAAAGGTGAGATTGTTAGTCGTGTTAATAAAGAACGTGAACAATTACATAAGATTGAAGCGGCATTAAAGATTGAGACAGTAAGGGATCAGGAATCTAAGAGACAATATCAATTGAAAGTTGATAATGGTGAATTACCTGATTTGACTAAAGGTGAGGATAAATGGTTGAAACATATTGAGGATATACCAGAAGATGCTGAATGGTGGGATAAAGTTTATCTAGATAAGAATAATCCAAGGAAAATATTGGAAAAATATACAATTCCAGACTATAACTCTGATAATGATGAGGAGGAAGATGAGGATGAGGATGAAACGTATGCACCAAGTATACGGTATGTTCAACATCCTTTATTATCATCTGATACATTGAATAAAATTGAACATTTATCAAGAATGTATTTAACAAAGAAAGAATATCGTAAGATTCGTCGTCATAAAAGAAAGATGATTCAAGAGGAGAAAGAGACAAAGATTAAACTTGGAGTAATATCGAAACCTGACCCAAAAGTGAAATTGAGTAATATGATGAATGTATTAGAAAATGATTCAAATATTACTGATCCAACCCAATATGAAAAAATTGTGAAAGAACAAGTTAAAGAACGTAAAGAAAAACATTTAGAAGTTAATCAATTGAGACATAATGAAGCAGTTGAAAGAAAGAAAGAGACTGAATCAGTATATGTACCTGTGGATAGATCACAATTATATTATTGTAACGTTTACAAATTCAAAAATTTAATTAATCCACAGATTCGTTATAAACTTAATATGAATGCAAAACAGTTAAAATTAAGAGGTTGTTGTATAAGGTTAATTGATAATGGACCAGGTATAATTATTAGTGTAACAAATGAGAAAAATAGTAAATTTTTCAATAAATTAGTAATTAATAGATTGAAATGGTCAGATTCCTTCGAAGATAGAAAGACAGGTGAAACAATTGATAATGGTAATAATAGTATTGAAAGTATTTGGACAGGTACAATATCATTACAAGATCATCCTTTCTCTAACTGGTTTATGAGAGAATGTAAGAATAAAGAAGAGATGGAAAATGTTTTGAAAAGGTTCCATGCAGAATCATTTTTAAGAGATTCGTTTAACTAATAGTATTACTTTTTTTTAATTAAAATATATATATATAAACATGCATATTTATTACTACATATGATATTCTGTCTGCTTAATTATTTACAGTATAAGGTGAACAGTTCAGAATGATAATGTAAAGAAGAAATACCGGGATATATATATGTATAATTCATGATTGAGATGATCTGCAATGATTCGCATCCTTTTAATATGCATTTATTTTGAAATATAGCCTTACTATTCAAATAATTTCGACTTATTTATTTTTCAAACGCATTATTTAAGCATCCTTAATCTTAGCTAAGATTTCGGAGTCTCTGAATAAGATAACTTCATCATCGGCATTTAGTTTAATGGTAGAACCACCAAATTGTGGGATCAAGACTTGATCACCAACTTTAACTTGTGGAGTAACTTTGTTACCATTAGCATCTGTGAAACCTGGACCAACAGCCAAGACTTCAGCTTGATTCAATTTTTCGACATTCTTTTCTGGTAAGTATAGACCAGATGCAGTCTTAGCTTGAGCCTTGACTCTTTGTACTAAAACACGGTCTAATAATGGGACAATAGACTTGGCAGATTTGATAATGGTAGACATCTCTATTTTGTTCTTTGGGATTGGTTTTTGCTTGGAGTTCTTGAGCAACTATTCAAAACTGTATCAACAAGTATATCTTTGAAATACTACTGATCCATATATCATAGTCTTAGTCATTCCAAGTGTGTTGAAAGTTGCTCTTGGCTCCCTTCAGTTGCGGGAACGGCCATTGGTTGTCCGACGCTATATTGGAAAAAAGGCGGGACTGTGGTGTTATGTATGTCGTGCGACGTGATATTCGAGTGTAATACGGGAAATATTATCCAATTTAGTTAAAATTGTATTCAGGAATATCGTAATTATTGTAATTATACATGTATATAATGTGTCAAGTATTTATCTACAACAAATCATCTAGGGATTGTTCAGAATCTCTCTTGATCAATTCAAGCATACCTTCTGGTAGAATAGGTTTACCATTGGCGTCGGTAACGTATCTGAATGGCATCTCGGTAGCTTCATATTTGTTGAATTTAAATTCTGGATAATCAAAAAATTTAATATCTTCGAATTTTGTTTGTTTTTGAATAATTATTTGGGTGGTTCTAATTGCTGTATCTGTAGTCATTTGTTTATCACCAAGTCTTCTACCAACTAATAAATTTGGGTATGCATCCTTCAATTCTTTAGTACGATCCCTTGGTGGATGATCACCTAGGATACCACCAAATACAAAATAATCAAATTTTGATGCATCAATTGGTTGTAAATCAATCTCTGCACGAGGATCTAATAAACATACACGACCATCCTTCATTGGTTCTACATTTGGAATATCTTCATGGATATGTGATAGATCTTTAGTAGTCCATTGTAATCCCATATCTAGTAATTTCTTAGGGATCTTATCTTCAGTGGTACCTACAGGAAGAGATGATAAAATTAAATTCTCAGCACCTAGATCTCTTATAACTTGTGCATATTCTAGAATGACCCATTCACTGAATCCTTCTTCCATATGTTCAATAATGTACTTCATTGTTTCTAACGCTGTATGATGTGGTATCTTGTTACAATGTGGCAATGTACACTACACAGTCTGAACAGTTACATGACCCAAGATTGCCTTTCCTTAATATGTTCCATTCGGTTACTTATATGAGATGGTTTATGTTCTTTGCTCATCGCTTCTCTGCAGAAAATTTTTCAGATTTCGCTGTGAGCGTTTTGGGTAAACAAATTTGTTGGAAACGTCACAAATTGTCTGCTGGTGACACACTTGACAACAACAATCTGTGAAGGGTAGAATGGGTATATTGTACTGCTCTATGTAGATATGGTAGTTGCTGTTACGGTTTCGGAGTTTATTAATCGACTGTCCCGATTTGGAATGATTTTTCAGTGTGAAATATTGGTTGGGTAATTTTAATCATTGAAAGGGTAGAAATGATTAACAATTGTTCTACCTTTTTACATAGATGTATCTACTAAAAGGTGGATACCTTTTTAACAAACTGATCAAATCTGAAAAGTATAAATATGCCATGAAATCACCAAGTTGAAACAATTATGGGAAACAATTTCATATTGTTTTATTCTTTAAAATGGTATATAACATCACCAAATAAGTACCAAGTTACTAATAGCAAACTAATACCAACACATATCAAACAAATACATAACAAATACAACTCAATTATGGCTGTCAAAATTACATACAATTTTAAAAAGATGGCTAAATGCATGACCATTACAGAATATCATAACTTACCGGAAGAAGTTCAAGATAGATATTTAACATGGTCAATGGAACAATTTTTAAGAGAAAGAGCAGCATTCGAATTAGAAAAAGCAGGTGGTATCACTGGTGTGGCTAAAACAATCGCGTTGAAAAAAGTTTCATGTCTACAAGCACCAGAAAGTACTGCTTGGAATCCTGCACTATATTCCAATTGGAAAAAAGTTGAAAAATTCACAGAAAATGTAATGTTTTCTGATAAAGATGAAGTTAAAAGTTACTAACAGGTAACCTCCGAATCAAATGCAGAAAAGCTTAGGGGGATCATGGACAATTACATATTTATGCATATATTCATTTTATAGATACCATTTTTTAATATTATAAACAATTATTTATATTCATTTTTAGTTATGGTAAAAAGTTTGATGGAGAGTGGCGTACAAGTGTATGGTCAGAAACGACTAAGGAAGTGTGGTTTTATTCACATTTGTACGTTATCTGTCAAATGTTAGTTAATCATTGGAAGAATTGCTGGGGGCAGTGGAACAAAAGGAAATATACACCATGACCAGAGACGACACTGTTATACTAAAATAAAACGATTTTGAAATAAGTGGATTGTACTGTTATTCACAGTAGTCTCGTGAAATACGATATTGCTGTGAAAATTTTTCATATATAAAGGTGTCGGAATTTACAAGATGAAAGAATTACAAGTAGATCAATAATAAATTTGATAATATTCAATATTTAACGATCTAAAAGAAAAAGAAAAACGTAATCTGGAATCATGCATAATTTCTACAATGCTAGTATTGGAGATTTGTGATCACGAAATTGTGAATCCAATAATATATAAAGAATATGAAATTTCATATTTGAAATATTACATTTCTCTAAATTATTTGTAAAATATTTTTATAATTTGTATACTAAAGAGATCAGACGAATATACGTTGATCTAATAAAATAATATTTTGTACACTATTTTTAAAGAAATGGAATCTAATAATAAAATGAATTTACAATAAAAGGAAACAAGTTTTCTGAACAAATATAAAGTTAAATAATAAACTCTATATATCTCTTCCTTGTATAAGAGGGAGAGGAGCTCCGCTATGATCCGGGGACGTACAATCTTGCTTCATAGTATCAACTAATACCATTACTAACTATTTACTAAATATATTCTCGAATTCCATTCTCTAATAGTTTTGACCCTTTATTTTTTATTTGTTGTTTTGTTTATAAAATTTTGTAAACAAAAATTTTGAAAATTTTATGTTTTGTTGAAAATCACAGCTATTATTTAAAAATTTTCTAATAATTTTGACAATATTTTTTCACCATTATCGAAGATAGAGGTACTTGTAATCTCTGGAGAGCAAAACAAATACTACTAGACTACATCTCAAAAGATATGGTAACGGGCTGATTAATTTGGTTAATTCATATACTTATCTATTTTGTTGAAAACTCAAAAAACGAGTTACAGCTACAGAAAATATAGATAAATATATAGTTTTGTTAATGAATTCCCTACAGTCATAGATGATACATACTTGTGATTCTTTATAGAAGATACTTAGAACAAATGTAACACTACTTAAATTATATATATCAATCAATAAATCCATAAACCTACCCTATCTATAGGAAATAAATAATTATAAAACGTCAATTAAATTATATTTTACAAAACAAAATGTACCAAATGTTTAATAATAGGGTCCATACTACTAAATTTCAAATACTCCTGGATATTTAAGAAAATATGTACTTCTTAGGATGGATAACTGCTAAAAATATAAACTCTATATATTTCTCCAGAAGTTTAACCTAACGTCATAGCTGATGCCACAAAACTATAATTAACATCTGCATTCTAATTAAACACACCTATAGAATATTGTAAACTCAAAATTATTATGAATAATTTTGAATATACTTAATTAATGAAAGATTAATATTTAAAATTATTAATGTTACCCGCACGTGATAACTAAGTAATGGATTGTAATATTACCCAAATTTTTCACAAATTACTAGCGCAAGTGGTTTAGTGGTAAAATCCAACGTTGCCATCGTTGGGCCCCCGGTTCGATTCCGGGCTTGCGCATTTCTTTTTTCGGTTCCGGGCAATAGAATATCACTATATACGACATATAGAAGGATTATATTAGTTAATATTACAAACAATTATTGTTAAACTTGACAAATATCAATTAAGTTATTGCAAAAATATTTCTAAAAGATGCAGAAATATCGTAAATATTGACCTCATTTGGTGTTATATAAAAACCGATTTTGTATCCTCATCTTGACATAACATATTTCTGATTAATATACCTAAGATTATTCATTCTAGTGACAGAACCACGACCCAAGAATAATACATTTTTTAGTAAATTTATCCCATTGACAGGTATGTATCTATATATTATACAATCTTATATTTACTTATGATTGACCAAACCTTATTGTTTCTCTTTCGAGCACTTGATTATCGAATTGAATTAAATATACTGTTCTATTTTCCCAGTTATCCTTTGGCATCAAATGAGGTGACACTTTACAACGGAATCCTGCATTAGCTAGGAACCCTCTAATTACACCGCAAATAAAATAATCATAAGATATTCTATTATTAGAACCACTGATGAATTGTGTTAATGGTGGTTGATTATCAATAATCATATATTCATTATTTCTTTCTGAGGATTTCACTAAATCATCTGATACATGATTGAATAAATATGACCATAGCGTACCATGAACGAACTGTAAGATATCTAGGATTTTCAAATCACGACGTTTCATTTTTGATATCTGACTTGTTAGTGATTCTACTTGTGTATGTTGCTGTGATTGTGTATGATGGGAATGATGATCTGTAGAGGTTCTATTGGACTTCGTTGATACCGATGAGGCTGTGTCTTTTGAAGAAGTACCTGTATTAGCTCTCGACCTATTAGGGCCACTATTCGATTGTGAGTTCGTTGCTGATAATGTATTTGTATTTGTATTCGTATTAGTTGATGTTGTATTGACAACTGGTGACGATGACAAGAATGTAGAGGTTCTTGAAGATGCACCTGGAGATATGGAAGACCTAAAGTTTAACAATTCTAATAATCTCATACCAATGGATTCACCGTAGTTGTCTAATTTTGTCTCGAAATCATTTAAAGATTGACAATTCTTATGTATTTGAGAAATCATCTCTTGGAAAAGGAATGTCATTGCTGATAGGGACACCTCACGTTTCTTCGCATTAAGAGATTCCGAATATAATTTAGAGGTTAATGGGGATCTCATGTATTCATCAGGTAACGATGGTTTTGGACCCATTGTATATTCATAACCAGTAGATCTGTTCTTAAAGGATGCATCCGATGTGCTCGGGTAGATAATTTGTTGCTCCATTGTGTGTTCTACTTACGGAACTCTTACTTTTATGCTAAACTGTAAAACTTCTTGTTCTTCTTTAGCAGTCTCGTCGTTGTTGTGATGATATTTATCTCTCTTTTATAAAAAATGTTGCAGTTGTAATTGTTTAAGCGCGTGTATTAACTTGAATCAATTTATGGATGATAGAATAAATAGCGAAAAGATATATAGAACAAGATACTCTGTTACTTGAGCTATATTTGGATACATCTAATACTGAAGATACTCATTTTGATTTAAGCAATCAAATAAGAACTGCTTTTAAGTAATTTTACTGTCTCTATTTCGTTAACACATACCATTTAAGCCTCGGAGATATCAGTAACAACACATCGAAACGAATAAATCTAAAACTTTTAAACGAAAATGTCTACCAGTAGCAGGGTTACTGAAAGTAGCATCAATGGCACAGATAATAAATTAGCTAATATACATCAAGGGAGACCTTACTATAACAAAGATACCTTCAATATTGGCTATGTTGCAAAATTCAACCCGGATAAAGGTGTCATCGATACTAATGGGAATTCTATAGCATCTAAATTATCAATTGCTAATCAGAATAGACAGAATTTTATAGGTGCTGCAACAGGGAAAAATGGAGGTAAGAGATTGGGATCATTGGCAGGTTTATCTTCTGGTTATTATGGTAATGCCAATGGGAGCAATTTATTACAATTAAACATTTCTGAATTGTTTAATATCAAGAAATGGGACTTCGTAATTTGGAAATTTCTATTGAGACAATATTTTAAGAACTTGTTACAGCAACCCTTTGAAACATGTAAGATTATCATGCAAATTACATCTGTCGAGAAAGTTAAAAAGGATCCTACACAGAATGAAACAGGTTCAATTGATTATTTCCCAGTGAAAGAAGAAGAAAAAAACGAAGATGAGGAAAATGTAACAGATGAGAATGATGACATTGTTACCACTAACAGTAATACTTTACAATTAAAGAAATTGACGACATGGAACGTTGTTCATTCCATGCGTAGTAATGGTAATTTTGGTATCAGATCACTTTGGAGATCAAATAACATTACATTTTTCAGTAATTTTTGCAAGAAATCTTTATTATGGGCAGTTTCAAGATTTATTTCCCCATTTTATTATTACTACAATTTTTCATTCAGTACTATTGTTAGTTTGAAAATCTTAATGAATTTTGCAACTGATCTAATATTATTACCCTTGGATCTTTACAAACTGAAATTAATAATAAGTAACAATAGCAATAAATCCAACGATGAACCATGGACCTTCAAAAAATTATTGGTACTTCGTAATTACTGGGATTTCACATTAGATGATAAAACAATCAGATTATTTTTCTTGATTTTCCTAAGAATTGCATGTCAAAAATTCTTCAATAACGGTTTGGAATTTATGATTTATTACTGGCTAAATTTTACTAATTTGAACAATAATAAAATACTTTTAATTCTCTCATTGAGATTAATTACAGAATTTGGTGAATTTTTCATTAAGCTACCAATAGAGACTTTATTACGTAGATACCAAGTGGATTATTTATTATCCGCAAAGGATATTGAAAGTAAGAATCAATTTAATGTGGCTAGTGAAGATCTAATTATTAAACCAATTAATGTAAATACAATAGAACTATGGCAAGGACTATGGAATGGTTGGAAGATCGGTGTAATGAGTCTGGTTTGTGGGTTCGGTTTTAAAATTATGAGTAATATTGATGATGACTTGGAACAAGAAAGATTCTAGTTGATTTTCAATGCATCTGAAAATATAAGCACGAATGGCGATATATATTATAATTACTTGAATGCTATTTTACAAATATTTACTATGTAAATGTGATCTTCGTCTCTGTACATGCTATCTTTTATTTTATTTATTCTTTTATAAATCCGATGACATATGATCATATGTTCTTAGATTCTTCTTGTAGTTTTGTATTCATTTCGATTAAATACTCACCCAGAGCTTTCAATGGCTCCTGTGGCTGTTCATTAGCTATCTGTCTCATACCTTGTAGCAGATACGGCGTAACGTTTGCATTAAGATATTTTCTTACTTGTGAACCTCCTACTATATCAGCCATCAATTTACTATCAGTACTTGTAGCTTTCTCTATTGGACTCAATGGTGTCTCTGTATTACTGATTTGATTGCCATCAGAATCATTGTTGATTGGTTTGGTTTCTACAGTATCGTTAATATTGTTCACTGGTCCAGTTGGTTCCGTTAAATTCTCATTTTTGATAGCTGTTTCTGTTGAATTGACAATGGTGTGTAGCTCTTCTGACATCTTCTTGTATCAATATGTATGGGGTTGTGCTGCTCTGTTTGTCTTTGCTTGTTGTTTGTTTACAATAATTTTTTTCAGCTTATATAAATAAGTTATGACCACGAAGTAAACAAATTTGAATTGTTTTGCAAACTTTTACAGAATTAAGAGCCACAACTAAGTTCAAAAGTATCATCTATAAAGCTATTTCAAGGTTGTTATACAATATCTAAGGTTATTTATCGAACAATAAATATAAAAGTACAAAATGAGTGATACTATGGAAGATCCATTCGATCAAGTCGCAAATGATACACAAGAACAAATTGATAGACTAAAGACATATCTGGAAACTCATGGTAAGGACCAGGAAGTGGATGATATTATGAATGATATCAGAGAAACTATGGTAGATTTAGATAGAAGTGTTCTAGTTATGAAAAGATCCGGACAAGATATCAGTGCAAGAGAACAGAAATTGTCCAGCATACGGAATGAATTCGAATCTTTAAATACATCAAAACCATCAGAAAATGGTAACAATAACCAGAATGATGAGGTAAACCACAAAATACTGTTAGATGAAGGGCAAAGTTCCAGACCCGATGAAGTCATTAGCGGCGGGATGTCTAACCCCTTCCAAGAACAGATATTGAAGGAACAAGACACTCATCTTGATGAAATTCATAAGACAATGCAAAATCTACATCTACATGCTCAAACTATGGGACAAGAATTAGAAGATCAAGGGACTTTATTGGATGAATTAGATGAAAATTTTGACTCCATAACGAATAAAGTCCAAAGAGGTAGAAGACAACTTGAATGGATTTATGAGAAAAATAAAGAAAAATACAATGATTGCTGTATTGGTTTATTAATCATTGCATTAATTGTACTTCTAGTACTTGCATTTATAGCGTAGATTGGAAATTGATAAAATATCAAATAAAACCATTCGAGGAACAGTAATGTATAAAGACATGTATGTATATGTATATTCTATATAAAATTGCATAAATGTATCTATCAGTTTCATTTATTCTTCCTCTTCTGTAAGTTCTTAAATGCTGCAGATGCACCAGAACTAGCAATCCCAGGATCACTTCCAACTCTTTGATTCGTACTGTTTAAGGTATTAATCACTTCACGTCTACTACTACTTACGATCATATTCCTTGGTGGACGATATTTCTTTTCACCTTGATGTGCAATATTTGGTAAAGGAGATCCTGGTGGTCTATTTGTCTTAACGCTACGGTTACTTCCATTAGAAACTAAGGAATTTGGGAATTTATGTTCCTTCTGTACTATTGTTTCGTTTTGTACTGAGGACTTTACCGGTAATGAATGAACGACGCTTGATAAAGGTTCATTGTTTAAGTGACCTAGCAATGCATTCTTGGATGCTACAGCAGCTGCACTTGTATACAATGCTGTGTTTAAATCCTTTGAACTATTGTTCCCACTGTTGACACTACTAGAGCTAACCATTCTTTTATTTTTATGAGGAATGTTATATTTCGGTAATGGAGTTGGTTTGTGAGTCACGGCAGTTACAACATGTTTTGTAGCTGCTTGGTGTGCCACTGGGGTGACCTGTCTGATTGGTTGTGACTTCTTGGTCTCGTTCAAAGTAGAACTTGAAATATTTTCCGACGAACTAGTTGAGGTTGTAAAACTTGTTGAAGGATGATTATAAACGTTTTCATTATCTTGCCGTATTTCATCGACACTTAATTCATGCATCTTATTTGTTAAGTTTTCATTATTATCACCACCTTCTAAAAGATTTCTTGATCTGAAGAAACAATCAACCCAACTTTCACCTGCATTTATAATGGAACTGCCAGGGTTTACCCTTGTAGCACATAATTGTGACACGATAATGGTTGGTGGCAAAGAAATAAACCAAAGTTTCTCTTTGTATTTCTCCAAGATCAGAAACCCCTTTCTATTTGCCTCATCAAACTCAAAATCATACATTGACAATCCGGAGTCACTTACGTCAACTATTGGTTTCTCATTATTACCGACGTCATCACTGTACATTAGATGGCCTGTGTCTGTTAGTGTAAGTAACTTCGGAGTTGTACTCGAATTCTTCAAAAAATCCCCATCCTTTGAAACAATATCTGTGATCAGGTCATTGTCTATCCTATTATAACTGTGTATACTTAATTCTGGTCCTACTGCCTCAAATGGTATTTCACAAATGTATATAAAATCTTGTTTTAATATGTGATCTATGTTTTTCTTTATAGGTGATACATGACTACTTGGTCGAGATATACTAGTAGCCGTAGGTGCCCCTGTTTGGACAGAATATGACTTGGATGTTGATTCTGGAGAATTTTTCCCATTAATGGCAGGATTCGAAGTTCCGTTGGTATTGATATTCGTCCGTAGTTTCTGTTGAATGGGACCTTTACCGTAACCATTAACTGGTTGTTGATTTGAAACGGGGTAATGTGGTATGTAAGGTTGTTGTGGAATACTTTTCGGTATTAAATTCCGATGATAGAAATTTTGCTTTATAGGAGATTCTTGAACTTGTTTGTCAGACGATTGGAACATCAAGTTATTATTAGTCAAGCCTGTTGCGGGGGTCTTTTCATTGTTATTATTATTCAAAGAGATTCCTAATTTCTTTCTCCATTCCACTATACTGTTAGTATTTGTTGATATTTTCATAGGTTTCTTTTTCTTTTGTTTTGAAATTGTAATATTTTTCAATTGAGTATCAATTACGTGTAATTGTTTATTTGGAATCATTCTTTGTTTACCTTGATCTATGGAATTCGATCTTGCCTGTTGTCTTAAAATATTTGCATCCATTGTGAATATTCCTTGCCATATACTAGCTTTATTTGACCAATCTATACCATTAAACCACATTTTATCCTTTAAATTTGGAATAGTAATTCTATCAGCATCGTTGATGACTAGTATATTTCGTACTATATCCAAGACCATTGAGTTTACATTTTTAATTACGTTATTATCACACTTCTGTGGATTCCATGAATAGTCTAACTCCACAATTTTCTCAAAAGTTTTCAATTCATTAGAACCTCTAAATGGTGGAGAACCCTCTGTGAATTGGTAAATCATACACCCTAGTGCCCAAATATCGGAGCTTGCGGTGCATTTGTTATACAGTAGTAATTCCGGTGACACATATTCTGCAGTCCCCACAAATGACGATGTCGCACATAAGTTATCATCTTTATCCCTCTGTGTTTCTGGTGTTGTTGTTGTAGTTGCAGCTGCACCAAAATCTGTTATCATTAATTTACCTTCTTTATCCAGCAAAACGTTTTCTGGTTTCAGGTCACGATGTATTATACCCTTTGAATGAATATATTCGATCGTATCGATCAGTTGTATTGTAAAATGTCTCGCTAATCTATCGTTAAAAGTACCATATTTATGAAGTAAGGACAGTAATTCACCTCCAGCGGCAAAATCCAATGCAAAATATAAATTGTCCTTATCATGGAATGTATAGTACAATTTCACAATCCCCGGATGATTGCCCCTAGCTAGCAAATTCAACGTATTCTTCTCGATGGTAACATATTTAACTTTAGCTTCTCGTATTATATGAGCCTTGGAACAGACTTTAATAGCATATATCTTACTCGGATCATGTCTATCTATTGCTTTGTAAACGGTAGAGTAAGATCCGTGACCCAACTCCTCTTTAAACACAAAGTCGTTAGCTGCACGTTTTCTGTACTTCATGTATCATCACAGAACTACACTCTCAAAGTTATAGTTCCTTATATCAATAATTTTGTTCTTGTATCTGCTCTTCTCGCACTACAATGCTTGATCCTTCGCAATTTGTCTAATTTCAAACACAAAGAATGGTCTCTATCTGTTATATCACACTTCTTGGTAATTTGCTTTAAACCAGATCTGATATCTATTTCACTACATTCCATCTCCACATATTTCCAGATTTGACTCATTGAAATATGTGCTACCTATAACTACATCGCCCCTTCTTGCAGTGTTCGTTGTTCCGTTGTCACTCAGAAGAGTACCCTTTGTTGAGCTGTGTGCGCTTACCGAGTGTCACTGCCCACGACGCACATAACTAACTGAAA
>JAXQGP010000187.1:0-36970 GCA_037040125.1 Kazachstania sp. M6911
TATATAAAGTGTATTATATAGTTTTACATAAGTTCGGAAAACTTGTTCCCTTTTATATGAAAATCTTCACAGCAATACCGTATTGCACGAGATTACTGCGCATAACAGTACAATAACAATTTCCAACAATAACAGACTTTGGGCATCACCCTATACAATATTTATGTAATGAGGCCATTTGTAATAGCTCAAAAAAGATACTCTTATAATCCTTACATAGAAACTGAGGATCTCACAGTACACTTCGCAGCAGACTACATGAATGTAAAAAGTAGATATGTTAATCCTAAAAATCCTATTACTCCAGGATGTCAACATTTAGAATAACACAAAATTACCTACGGCTTTATCATTTTTAAAATTATATTAACATTATAAATATAGTAAATTATACACATTTATATCCGAATTAAGTAACTTCATTCACACCTTCAATAGCACCGACTTTTTCAGTTTCTTCAATTTCTTTCTTTTCTTCACTTGAGGTGTTAACCTTTTCCGTCTTTAGAGTTTTTTCAGTTTCCTTGAATAAGGCTATCACACCAGAAAATAAGACAATCGTTATAGGACCCATCAATGGCATATAAACGGCAAGTTTATGTTCTTGAGGGAAGAAATTTTGCTTTAACATTTGACCGTCGAAGAAAGCCTCTTCACTATTTAGAACCATATCATTACTCAAAGTTAAAGCTTCATCCCAACTTAAATCATCACCCTTTAATGGATTATTTAAAATTTCAACAATTTGAAGTCTAATATCTAGTACCTTTTTAACTTTTTCCAAGACCTCCTTTGGAATTGCCATTTGCTGGAATTGTTCTGTTAGCTTAATTAAGGACCATAATGTCTCGATACTTTTATTCATATTTTGAAGTGTTCTTATCCTCTTGAATGAATCAATTGTAATAACTGGGGAAAATAAACCATCGAACTCTGTAGTTAGGCCAAGTAACTCAAATAAATCATTAGCAAATTTGTATAGCACTGAATCTAAATAGTTTTTTGACACAACTGTATTGGCTTCCAAAGGCATTTTATTGACAACAAGTACACCCCATTGTGGAACAATAAAACTATCCCATGTCTTATCTTGCGAAGTTTTTATGAAGGAGAAACCATTTGGATTAGTTTCGTTACTTGGAAAAACAATTGCTAGATTTAATGCAGAATCCTCAGAGAAATAGTTCATCGAAGATAATTCGGATAGGTCAATTGCGTGACTAACATCTGTCCAGCCAATTTCTTTGGATTCATTTAAAGAATGTAGATTCAAATCGTTGAAGTATACAACTGAGGTATCAACAGTAAAATTAACTAATGGAGAAAGGAATTTTCTAAATGGTGTAAAATAAGTTGTTAAAGTCTCTTGAATTTCCCAATCAACTGGTGAACCATCACCTTTCAATAAGTTGATGGATAAATGAATATCTGGGGTATAGTTAATTGCAACTGAATTATTTCTGCTATCCATTAAATCACCGTGTGATAAATAAGTCCATTCGGCATTGAATGTATGTTCAACTAAAGTTTGTGCAACGAAAAATGGTAAATCGTTTCTTGCAACGGTTGAATCATCAAAATATACAATTGTATTCTTAGAATCATAAGCTGCGTTATAACCTACAAATTCATCTAATTGTAAAGTAACAATATGATATTCTCTACCATGTTCTTTCTCTAATTCTATAAATGTTTCATTATAACGTAAAATTTCTAATGACCATTGAACGTTTTGTTCTTTACTATTTAATAAATGGTTTACTTGCACTTGAGCAGCTTCATGGATATCTGGGAATTTGTAGACATCTGATTTGATGTAAACTGGTATTGTTACATGGACATCATGGAATTTTTTTTCGTGTAATGATTTAATATATTCTCGTGGTAATGGTGCCCTATATATATTTGTTAATTTGTACCATAATGGAATACCAATGATAACGTAAACTAAAACGAAAATGACACCCGCCCATTTTCTAATCTTTAAGGTTGACATATTTCTCTGTGGGCGTTGAGCAATAATTATCTTTTAAAATTATTCAATTGAATATAATACTATTTAACGTCACCCCTAATAAAACTAGAACCGATTGAATATTGCTAAATAAATAAGTATATGTCGATGGTTCAAGAATCCTTTAAAGTTCAGACCCATTAGAGCTGCATTGAATTATTTGGTGATTTACGAAGAAAAATGACAATTCCGCGAAACTCATAGTGTTAAGAATTTGAACGGAATATCGCGGCATACGAAGGATAAAATAATGAGAAAATAGCACATTTAAACTTAACAAATATCTATATCTCAGATGTATCATCACATATTGTGTTGAAGACATGGAAGGTATCAATTAACTGAATAAAATATACATACTACGCTACAAAATTATATAGCTGCTTTAATAAACAGTTATACTAAAAAAAAAAAAAAAAAAAGAAAAAAAAAAGATTCGTTATCAGGAATTGTCACCACTAAGAAATATGGATTTGCTGTTCTTTGCATAAATAATCAACCTCAGTTGTACAACAATGCACAATAGATCAAAGAAAGGAATTTAATATTACAATTTGGAATTCTACGACAACTTACAATATGGAGTTATAAATAAGGAATATTCATGAAATAAAAATAAGATATCCGGGATAATCATTCAAAATTTTTAATATAATAAAATAAAATCTAAAACAAACAGAAAAAAATTAGAAAATAACAATTGGTACATGGATTTGTATATCTTGTCATTTCAAATTTATCAATAGTTCTAATTTCCATTAGTGGATAATTTAATATATTATTACAACAATTTTGGATAGGAAGTATACACAATTTAGTCTTTGTTTAATTTAATCATTCTTGTTATCAATTATAAAAAATAGGAGAAATCGCTGGAGTTTACATATAATAAATTTAATAATAATAGGTTTATTTTGTTTAATAATTTACTGGAATAAAATGTTTAAGAGGGATAGAAAAATATAGGGAATTCAATTATGTTCATAATCAAAAATAAAAGATATTTAACGGGTTGGGGATCTTTCACGTGGAGCGTCTCTGGATCTGTATTCACCTCTTGGGGCACCGTAATCGCCTCTTGGAGCACCGTAATCACCACCTGGACCGCCAAAACCACCTCTTGGACCGCCAAAGCCACCTCTTGGACCGTAACTGTCTCTTGGACCACCGAAGCCACCTCTTGGACCACCGAATCCACCTCTTGGACCACCAAATCCACCTCTTGGACCATAGTTATCTCTTGGACCGTAATTGTCTCTTGGACCGCCAAAGCCACCTCTTGGGCCACCGAAGCCACCACGGCCACCGTAACCACCACGGCCACCGAAGCCACCACGACTACCGTAACCGCCACGGCCACCGTAACCACCTCTGTGGTAGCCACCACGGCCACCATAACCACCTCTGAAACCACCACGACCTCTGAAACCACCTCTACTTCTTCTAATTGGTGGTGGGTTATCATCTCTTTCGACTGTAATTATAGAACCTCTGAAATCAATGTTATTTAATTTTTCTAGAGCATCTGTTAGTACTTCTTCAGAAGAGAATTCTAAAGCACCGGTACCATCGAAATCTCTGGTGTTAACACTTGAGAAAGTGGTCTCTAGCTGTTGATCACGAGCTAGATCCTTTAGATCTTGCCATGAGACACCTTCTGGTAAGTTTCTAATTGTTAAACGGTATCTTTTAGCTGGTAGTTTTGAGAAGACAACCTCTAATGGTTGATTAGCAAAAGATTTACCATTAACTTCTTCAATAGCTCTGCTTGCGGAATCAGCATTTTCAAATTCAACAAAAGCGAAACCATTTAAGATTTTAACATCCTTCATTGGACCGAAAGGAGCAAAAATTTCATTTAATTCAGATTCTTGAACATCGAATGGGAATGGTCTAACAAATAGTCTAGTTGTGGATAATTCACCTTCTTGTTCCATATGGTGAGGACGATGATGTGGAGCATCACTTGGAGGATAGTATGGTTGAGGTTCTGGATGGGATGGAATAATTTGTTCGTCATTAGCATCGGTTTCCATTGGTTCAGGAGCAGATTCTTCTTGTGGAGCTGGAACAGTTTCTTCAGGGGCAGCGACTGGTTGTTCTTCAACAGGAGGTTGTTCAACTGGTTGTTCTTCAACTGGAGGTTGTTCGACAGGAGGTTGTTCAACAGGTTCAGACATTATTGGAATTTTGTTTCAAAAAAATAAAATAAAATAAAATATATACTTTCCTATTCTGTAATTATTATTTTACCTTAAAATGGAATGGATCGAAATGTATTTCAATTAGTTCAATTAATGGTATAACTCAAAAAATAGAATGGGCTTAATGATATGTAAAATTTAGAAAGTAAAACTTGTTAGAACAAAAAAGAGATTAATTTGGGAAATAAAATTTTCTTGTCCTGGGGGCGGCCCTTTTCTTTTATATATTAAATAATTTGAGAAATCCGAAAATTTTCTGTTGGGTTTCGCCGATGGAATGTCGTCCGTGGGAAGTGATGTTCCGTCGAAACTTATTATGGCTGTGGGCACAGAGCAACATACTGTTCTGGATAAATCAGCTATATATAAATTAACAGTTTGAGTAATTGCAATTACACCAGTGAGTAAAGTACTGTAAGATATCAACCATATCACTGCTTTGTATGTATTGTGTCTTGCTCTTACATGCAATGAGATCAAGTTCATGAGCTGGCTGTTACCCGCACGCTAGTCCAGCGAATTTTTAGGTCGTTGAAGAAGAAGAGTAACTACTTTTATATTTAGTTTAACACCGTTAAAGGACAGTTATCTTATAGATTTAGCAAATTATAACTGTTTCAGTAGTAGTGTTGCTTCAGGGAAGACAGTCAAGAGTGTTACCACATCTAGCAGTTTACAGCAAATATCCGAAAACTCTAGGGGAAAGCCTGATTTAGTGTAACTGTATCAAACAGCAAACCCTTAACATATAAACACCATTTATTTGCATCTTTCCCATTACTTCCATACCAGGACAATAATTGTATAACATTTTCTTTTTTTCGACAATGCTACGTTTTAAAAGACTAGCTTCTACTTATGAACAAGCTAAGATTCTCAGAAAATATCCTATCGGTAGCATAGTACACGGTTATGAAATCAAAAGAGTGTTACCTGTGCCAGAATTACGTTTAACAGCAGTTGATTTAACTCATGAACAAACAGGTTCACAACATTTACATATAGATAGAAATGATTCAAATAATATATTCAGTATAGCATTTAAGACAAATCCACCAAATGCAACAGGGGTGCCACATATCCTTGAACATACAACATTATGTGGGTCACAAAAATATCCTGTACATGATCCATTTTTCAAAATGTTAAATAAATCATTAGCAAATTTCATGAATGCAATGACAGGTCAAGATTATACCTTTTTCCCATTTGCTACCACAAATAGTAAAGATTATTCGAATTTAACTGATGTTTATCTTGATGCTACATTGAATCCATTATTGAAAAGGGAAGATTTTAATCAGGAAGGTTGGAGATTGGAATATTCAGATATTGAAAATATGAAATCCGATATTATTTTTAAAGGTGTAGTATATAACGAAATGAAGGGTCAAGTATCAAATCCGGATTACTATTTTTGGAGTCAATTTCAACAAGCTATTTATCCATCTTTAAATAATTCAGGTGGTGATCCGAAAAGGATTACAAATTTGATCTATGAAGATTTAGTCGAATTTCAAAGACAAAATTATCATCCTTCAAATTCAAAGACTTTCACTTATGGTAATTTTCCATTGAATGATACTTTGAAAAGATTAAATAAAGAATTTACATTATTCGGTAGAAGACATAACCGCATGGAAAAATTAATGCCAATTACATTGGATAAAGATGTTACAATTTGGAAAGATGGTCAAATGGATCCTATGTTACCCCCTGAGAAACAAAATAAGACTTCATTGACTTGGATTTGCGGTACTCCTGAAGATCACTATGAAACTTTCTTATTGAAAATTTTAGGGAATTTGTTGATGGATGGTCAATCATCAATAATGTACAAGAAATTAATCGAATCAGGTTTAGGTCATGAATTCTCAGTTAATTCAGGTGCCGAATCAAATACATCTGTTAATATGTTTACTGTAGGTTTACAGGGTATTGAAGATGTCGAAAAATTTAAAACTACAGTTAATGAAACTTTCGAAGAAGTTTTAGGAACGTCATTCGATAAGACTAAAATAGAAGCAATCATTCAGCAAATTGAATTAAGCAAAAAAGATCAGAAGGCAGATTTTGGTTTACAAATTCTTTACTCCATAATACCAGGTTGGACTAATAATCTTGATCCATTTAAAAGTCTTTCATTCGATGAAACTTTAGAAAGATTCAGAACTGATCTAGAAACAAAGGGAGATGAATTATTCTATGATATTATTAAGAAATATATCTATAAAAAGCCTGTTTTCCAATTCACAATGAAAGGTTCACCATCTTTTTCCGAATCCTTAGAAGCTGAAGAAAAGAGTAGATTACAAGGAAAGATTGACAGATTAGATGAATCTGATAAACAAATTATCTTCGAACGTGGTAAAGTGTTACAAGAGAAACAAAATAAAGTTGAAGATTTATCATGTTTACCAACATTGAAACTGGATGATATCCCAAGACAAGGACAAAAATATCCAATTGACACACACGACGATAATTTAATGACACGTATCACAGACACTAACGGCATTTCTTACATACGTGGTAAAAAATCCTTAACAAATCAAATTCCATTGGAGCTTTACCCGTACATTCCATTATTTGTCGATTCTTTAACAAGTTTAGGTACAAAGACAGAACCATTCAGTGAAATTGAGAATCAAATCAAATTATATACCGGTGGAATTTCAACAAGTTATTCAGTAACGTCTGATCCAAAGACACTTGAACCTAAATTCAATTTTTCATTTGGTGGTTGGGCTCTAAATTCAAAGACGGATAAAATTATTGAATTTTGGAATAAATTGTTGCTAAAAACTGATTTTAAAAAGAATAGTGAGAATTTGAAAGTATTAATTAGAATGTTAGCTTCATCCAATTTAAGTTCTGTCTCTGATTCGGGTCACATCTATGCAAGAGGTTATGCATGCGCTCATTTTAATCAAACTAATGCAATTAACGAATCCTTGCAAGGTATTGAGCAATTACAATTAATTGGGAAACTAGCTAAGATCCTCGATGATCCTGAGAAATTCCAAACTGAAGTTATTGATAAAATGATCCAACTACAAAAAATAATTATTGGTCAAAATGTTGAAGATTTAAGATTTTTTGTCACAACTGATTCTACTGCTCAAGTAGAAAAAGTTACATCGGAATTACATAAATTCAAAGAAGAATTTAATAGTATGAAGACAGAAGGTGGCTCATACAATTGTATTGAAACAAATAAATACCCATTGATTTCCAACGAGAAACCAACTTTATTAAATTTCTCATTCCAAACACATCATACTGCTTTATCTAAACCAACAAATATTCCATTCATCAATAAAGATGGTGCTGCTTTACAAATCTTATCCAATATTTTGAGTTCCAAACATCTTCATAAGGAAATCAGAGAAAGAAATGGTGCCTATGGAGCTGGTGCTAAATATGATGCAATTAATGGTTCCTTTAATTATTTTAGTTATCGTGATCCAAACCCATTACAGTCCCTGGAAGTTTATAAAAGGAAATTTGATATCGAGGCCAACGATTTAAATGATGCCAAATTACGTTTATTCCAAGAAGTCGATTCACCATTAAGTAGAAGAAGTGAGGGTGTATGGAATTTTGATCATGGTATTACCGATGAGATGAGACAAACAAGAAGAGAAAATCTGTTGGATGTGTCAATTGAAGATATAAACCACGTCAGAGAAAAATATCTAGACGGTGAAAGGGGTTACGAAGTCGTAGTCGGACCAGTTGTCAACGAAAAGACGATTGAACCAACTTGGAACATTGTCAACGTGGAACAATGATTACCTACAACTTAATACATAGAACGTGTATACATTACCAGCGCTCGACATAATTTTAAATATTCATGTAAATACTATAGTTACCATACATCAATGCAATCTATTCATTCATTTGATTGTTCTCTCTAAGCAGTCTAGAATAAATTTTCCACTTTATTTTCTTTGTTACGTGTTCCGTGTACAATGAACGGTGCATCGTTGAAGAAACGCGAGACACGCCTTAATTTAGTTTTCGAATGAACAACTAAGTAAAATATTTTTCAGTTTCTTACCTGTTTCTGTTTGGTAACTGTGCAAGCCAAAATACAATAAAACAAAACTTATAGGTATTCTATTTAGAGTAATAAGTTAATTTTCAAGTAGTAACCAATTTTTTATTATTTATTTACTTTTAGTTTTTTGATTTATAATATTTACTATAAGTAATTAAAAATCGTTATATTCGATAACACGAAAGAAATCAAGGAAAAAAAATCGTTGAATCAATACCTATAAATATATTGATATTTTTTCGTGAATATAATTTTCAAGTATTGAATAACACATATACAAGTACGTCAAGATGCAATTCCTGAATCTATCCATCTTATTAGCTTTCTTCACCCAATTAATCTGTGGTTTACATTTTGATATTCCAGCTAATCATCATTCTGAATTAGTTTGTGTCCGTGATTTCGTTCAACAAGGTCAATTAGTTGTCATCAATTTATTTTCCGATGGTTCTATTGGTGATGGACAAATGTTAAACTTATATGTTCGTGATACACTAGGTAATGAATATCGTAACAAAAGAGATTTTGCTGGTGATTTACGTGCTGCTTTCACTGCATCTGCAAGTGCTGCCATAGATATTTGTTTAGAAAATATGGCACAAATTAAAGGTGCAGCAATGAGTAGATCTGTGGAATTAGATATTGAAACAGGCTCTGAAGCTCGTGATTGGAATCTAATCAGTGCTAATAATAAATTAAAACCTGTTGAATTAGAATTACGTAAAGTTGAAGAATTAGCTGATGAAATTGTTGATGAATTAAGTTATTTGAAAAATAGAGAAGAAAGATTAAGAGATACTAATGAATCTACAAATTCAAGAGTCACTAGATTTTCTCTTTTGATTATTATTGTCCTGGGTTGTCTAGGTGCATGGCAATTAAATTACTTAAGAAATTTCTTCAAGTCCAAGAATATCATTTAGATATATATACATATATGTATGCAAATTTATTGTTATAAAGCTTCTGTTATATATATATATATAAGAACACATATTTTTAAACAACCGATGTGAATTTTATAAAAGAATTATCTATTTCATTGATTTTACATAATTATGTATCATGATAGTATGATTTTTTTTTGTATTTTACACCCAGATTGATCTACCACGTTCTTCTAGTTTTTCGCCTAATCTTGAGACTTGATCATTCCATTCATATAATCTATCATTCATTTTTTCAATTTGGCTGAAATTTATAATTCTTGGTTGAACCCAAGTAATACTAACAATTTCATTAACTTGATCAATTGAACCCTTCAATAAACCTAAACTTATTGATCTCATTACTAAATGTTCGACATTATCCTTTGGTAAATGTGTGGCAATCGAAATGTCATCGAATGATAATGTTCTAATATTTCTTGAAAACACACTTTCAACAAGTGCCATGAGACAGATTTTCTGTCTTAAGAATGATTCATTTGAAGCTAATATTGGAATCTTTGGAATTTGTAAGTTAATAATTGAATCAAATGTTTCAAAGTTACCATTTGTTAACGCATTTAATAATTGGAACAACCATTCGAATTCAACATTATTTGAGATACTTGACATTATTGGGTGTTGTAATAGTTCACCGAAATTATAAATTTTGTCCCCTAATAATGCTGCAATACTTAAATCATAGGCCAATTCTCTGTTTTCTTGAGAAGTTAAATCCATTTCATATTCTTTATCCATTGTTGATAGGAAGAGTAAAGAAGTATAATAAAAATTGTTGAAATCTTTCTTTAATTTATAATATAATGCGTTAACAGAATAAAATGTATTGACTAGCATTAATGGTAAAGTATCAATGGATTCTAAAATTTTATCAAATTCATCTAGGGAATCCCTTGCTTTAACTAAATCGCCTTGTAATAATAAAATTCTAGCGATTTCAATATCAATTAATAAACAACCATTACTATGAGTTGGTAAACCATCATTTCTGGTCTTTTTCTCATCTGTTAATTTAAAGGTATCCTTTAATTGTGTTAAATAATTGATGGATTCATCATAGTTTGAGTTATTCTTTAGAGATAGTAATAAGAATTCAATAACGTTTAATTGATTAATCTTATCAATAAATTTTGATAAGAATGTATCATAGACTCTTAGTCTAATTGGAATAGATTTATCATCTTCAAAAAATTGTTTTAAACTTAATGTTAATTGGTGCCATAGTTTCTCTTCGTAGAATTTCTCAAAATCCTCAAATAGATTAGATAAATCTGAATTAGCTTCTAATTTCAATGTACTTAGAATAGTATCGATTTCGTGAGTTGACATTGTGAAACGGTTGGGGGTGGATATATTCTGGTCTGGGGATCAGGGAAAAATGCTTTAAAATCTAGTTGAATATGGTTTATACTATCTCACGTACTATAATCAACAACTTGGCCAGTATATATGTATGTGTGTGTATAAGTATTCTAATTTACTGCTTTATATCTCTATATATATCCAGTGGCAAATATACTAAAAAATCCCGTCTCTATAGAAATACCATTGAATTTTTTGAAGATTAGAGGGTAACAGGCGATACTTCGCAGGACAGGAGGAAGGGCGAAACGGACAATAACGAAAACTAATGAACCCATCAATCAATGAATACAGTACAGTATCTTTCTATTACAGAGACGTGAGCTACCGATTGTTATTGTGTTTAATGGAACGGGTAGGTAGGTTACAGTTGTTCAACAGATGAGATGAGTAGAAGACGTTATTACATATAGAGTAGTAAAGAGAAAGTTAAGTCTACTGAATATTGAGACACTACATATATACATACAAGATGAGTGAAGAAAAGAAAGAAACAAGACAAGAACGTATGTGAAATTAATTAACAAGAAGGTGAAATCTATTGTAATAATACGCACATAAATACAATTTTTCATTATTACTAACAACAAAGGCGATAAATTTTCATATCATTTTACATAAATGTATTGAATTGCCAACCCTTTTTAATTAGCTGTACTAAAGGCATCAGATATTGTATGTTAACTGATTAACATTTAAACAATTTTATTCATGACACAATTCAACTTACTAACAAAAAAAACTTCCAATATAACTAGTCTGATGAATTAAAAGAGGATATTTTCCAAATTAGTTTAAATGCAGTCGATAACTGTGATTTAGAAAGAGAAATTGCGTCCAGTATCAAACATCAATTGGATACCAAATATGGTAATACATGGCATGTAATCGTTGGTAAGAATTTCGGCTCGTATGTAACACATGAGAAGGGCCATTTCATATATTTCTATATCGGACCACTGGCGTTCCTTGTCTTCAAGACTCTGTGATCTGGACAAATAGTCCGGTTCATCATATATAGCGGGTATATAGCAATCAATCAGTCAATCAAATAATCACTATAATAATATAACAAAAGATTCTGTTCACTGCTGATCGGCAGATCTGAGACCCTCACTCCCCAGCTCAGATAATAGCTGCTACCTACATCGGTAATGAGAGCATTCCATCGTCGTCGTCACCATCGTCGTGCACTAGCACTGTACGTAATGTCTCTCTTTCTCTCTCTCTTACGCACAGCTCGTGACATTTTGGCAACACCCGAAAACTGTATGTAATGTTCGTTGTTGTGCCGGAGGATCCACTTCCCATAGGAAAAAGAGAAAAAAATTCACTGTTGGTACGGCTGTTTCAGTGTAGTTTATAAAAGAAACCGAGAACGCATCGTGTATCGGCGACTATTATTATATAAGAAGAATATATTATCACCTTTCAACTAGGTATAAGAAGAAGTCATTACAATATATAGTATCGATATATACTATTACAGAAGAGCAGCAATAGGTGTGGAGACAACGAGGGATATGGGTACTACAATAGCAAATGCAGATGGGACAGGCGCCTCAGTACAGAAGCCTAAAAGGAAAGTTGGTAGACCAGGTAGAAAGAAGATTGATACAGAAGCAAAAAATAGAAGAACTGCACAAAATAGAGCTGCTCAAAGAGCTTTTAGAGAAAGGAAAGAACAGAAATTAAAATCTTTAGAGAATAAAATTTCAACGTTAGAGAAAATTAATGAACAATCAGAATATGAAACTGTATTATTAAAGAATCATTTAGCTGATTTAATTCATGAAATTACAAAATTCAGACCCAAATCTGAAAAGGATTTACAAATTGTCGATCTTTTAACAAGAAATAATGTTATTAAAGAAGAATTAAAACTAAAAAATTTGAAAGAGGATGAAAATATCGCTAATTTAGATAATCCAAAGGGTAACACAGCTGTTACAACGCCTATAACTAAAATTGAATCAGAGGTTTCAATGGTTAAAAATGAAGTTAAATATACACCAGATAATTCAAATTCTCCAATGTCAATAAATTCTAATAGTAATAACAATGATCCAAACGAGGGAATCACAGAACAATCTTTATTTGCTGCTGCTGCCGCAGCAGATATCGCAGCCGCAATGGGTAACAATAATTACGGTAATATATCATATGATGCTCCTGCAACAATGGCTCCAGCCACTAATAACTCTCCTCCTTATATGACAAATAATGGTGTGATACAAAATAACTACAATAATCAAGAATTATTAGCTGTACAAAATAGTTCTAATTCAAGTCCTAACGATGGTATAAATCCAAATAACAACAAGAACATGGGAAGTAGTGATGGTAGTGGTAGTGGTAGCAACATGGATATAATAGATGATTTGTTCAATGCAGCATATTCATTCGATCATTCGAATCAATTTGGTTCCAATAATAATAACAATGATATAAGTTTAAGTGCAAGTTCAATAAGTCAATCAGATATCAATTCTGAATATAATATGACAAATCATTTCCCACATATTTCTAATGATACAAATATGTTTTCAATGTATGGTAATAATAATAGTAATACGAATGGTTCAGAAAAAACTAGTGCATTTGGTCAAACTATTCCACATTTTGCGTTAAATAATTTGACTAATACATGGAATAATAACAATAATTTTAATACTACAATAACAGATCCTATTCCAAGTACAGGTTCAAGTGAAATAGATGCAGACGATTTAGGGGCTATTCAATATGCGTTTGATGTCAAACCTGCAATTCAGGACAAGATAACAATTCCAAAAGGTATCAATATTAATAGCAGTAACGAGAATATGAATGGAACCCCATATATGTCATTCTTAAATAATTCTTTGGCGTTCCCAGATATGGATGGCAATGTTACTTTCAAGGATTCGAGACAACAAGTAACGACATCAGATTGTTCAAGTGCTAAACCAAATTGCGGATGTAGTCATGATAATGCGAACGTTAATAAAATGGTTAGTGATAAACCTATTAAATGTGAACTGTTAACAAGGCATATAATTAATGATGAATCTGTACGATCTATCCTAAAGGATAAAAATTTCATTGCGACAGGTACTTCAACAACTGCCTCTGCATGTGCAGCAGATTGTGATGGTAAAAGTTGCAATAAAGTCACTTTACCATATCATAATTGTGGCAGCACAATGAAATGTGCAGACATATGGAGACACATTACTACATTACCTAAATATTCAGATCTCGATATAGATAATCTATGTGATGAATTAATGACAAAGATTAATTATTCGGAAGATGGTATCACGATCAAACCAAGAGATTTTCAAACTGCATTAAAGAAACAAGTCATGGCCTAGTTGAGATCATCCTAGCTAACACACATATACATATATAATTTGTATAAAAACATAAACTTTATCCTTATTCTTACGAATGTCAGTCAGCTGATCGATGGCCTCACCACACAGAGCTCAGCTCGGCTCATCTCATGCCATCCCGCGGGCTCACGTCCCATCGTTCCCCGCCCCACAAAAACAGAACAAGACACACCAGCCGACACGGTTGCCGCATTGTAAATAGACCGGTTAGGCCCAGTTGCCGAACCTGTGCCCTTTCCAAAGAGATAATCACGTACTAAATTTGCCCAATACAGGCAAAACGGACAGGGCAAAGGGTCAATGCTTCGGCTGAAGGAAACACCGTTTCGTTACCGAAGGGAACCTGGAATGAAAATCTTTTCTGGGGAGGCAAAAAAAATTTGGATAATTTAGGTGAAATGATGAATAACAACAACAATAAACAAGAAATTCTCTTTAAGTTTATTGTAGTTTAATAATTTTTAATTATTTAATCTTAGTTACTGATATATGTAAAGTTAGACTAACTGAGATCCTTTTATAAACCAGCACAAAAGAAATAAGAAAGGACGGAAGGAAATCTATCTAAGAAAAAAAGTAAAGGGCATTATCTTTGAACCTCCTATTGTTTTATTGTTTTGAAAGATTCGTTTTGTTTCATTATAGAAAATTAAAAAGGAATTGTTAATATTTATTTGAACAGGTTCATTTACAATAGTACAGAGAAATTTTTTTGCGGACATTATTTTGATTAATTTCCAATCTCAGACCCTTTTTCATTCATATATATATATATTGGTGTGTTGATCGCATCATAATATCAATCATTTAAAGACGAAAACCTAACTATTCATCAAGTCTTTTCTTCCTATTACCTGCATTTGCAAGTATTTATTACATACAACAATCTCATTAATATTTCTGTTAAACTGAAAAAGTGTATTCATAATGTCACTGAATTCACCGACTGAAAGTCCTACAAAATCTGCACATCACCATCATCATCCTGATTATAAAGGTTTCTTTAAGAGACATTTCTCTTTAAATAAGAAAACTGAGGATTCCAATGCTGAAGAACAACAAGAATCTTCATCTACTAAAAAGATAAACGAAGATATGGCGAACTTATCATTAAAATCGGAAACTAATCATATGACAGAACATTCCCATCATCATACTCATAATAATAATCATGACGCTCCATTAACAGTCCCGGCACATAGTGATCCCACGGTACAACATACAGATCATGTACTGACTCCAGGAACAGAAGAAGTTCCAATTGTGGCTGAGACCGATTCAACTAAGGTTAATAATGATTCTAACGATAATAATAATGATACTAATAATAATAATGAAACTAATCCAACTATATTGTCCTTAAAACAAACTTTACTGGATAATAATAATACTGACGACTCTACAGGGACACCAATCACATCGAGTGGATCGGGATCCACACGTAATGAAATAATGTCTGATGATTTAAATAATAATGACAGCAACGTTCCACAATCTCAGGGTACTACAGTACATGACTCTAATGTTATTGGTTCACCTTATGGTAAGAAAGAAAGTCACCCTTATCAATATGAATATTTCCCATTAACAAGTGATAAAAATAGTAATAGTATTGATGAGGATGCAGGTGTTTTACAAAATGAAGATAAATTGATCAATCAAGCAATTTTCCAAAATGTAGTTAAACGTGATATGAAAAGGAAAAGAAACGATTCAATGTCAAGTGGTAATGTAGTTAACAAATTAGGTATGACCTCAGTAAAGGAGACTAAGTTAGAACAACCAAACGATGACATAATTGATAATGAAAAACAGAAACCAAAGATGTCAGCTACTGCTGCAATAATGATGAAATTGTATAATAATGATACACAAATGAAAAATGACAAAGCTAATGAAACTTATAAACGTAATGATACATTAGTAAATAACAATAATAGTGATGTCGATTTTAAGGAGTCGTTGAGAAGAAGACAAGAAGAAGATGCTGCGAGGAAACTAGCAGAAGCACAAACACAAACACAGGAACCAACAATTAATAGTGCACAAAATGGTTCTTCAACTTTAACCCCAGAAACTAAGAAACCAAAAATGAAGAATACGCTTACCTCAGAATCATCTTACTCCTCAGAAACTGATACAGATATGGATGACGATGAAGATGATGTAGAAGTTATATTAAAATGGAGGGATAAAATTCCGGATAGCGCAAATGTAAAAATATTCGTTATATCAAAAGAAATCGTTTCAACAATATTGGCGTTTCATCCACATTACGAGATAGATAAATCTGATAAAAATGAATGTAGATTACATATGATCTTTGATGAGAAAAATGAAGAATGGTTTCTTCCAGGACTTTTCTTACCGCCAGGTATTTATAGATTCCAATTTTCCATTAATGGTAATTTAACTCATTCAAATTATTTACCAACCGCAACAAATACTTTAGGTAGTATAGTGAATTGGTTTGAAGTTTTACCAGGTTATGAACAAATTGAACCTTACCGTGATTACGATAAGATTAACTCTAGTTCAGTCAATTTAACTGATGATAGAAATGCCCAAAGAACATATTCGACAGCTTCGTTGACAGATTATGCAGGTATTAGTAGAACAAATTCAATGGTTAATAAATCTTCAGGTTCCACTTTACGTATAGCTAATTATTTCAATGCATTACAACCATTAACTCCGCAAAAACCAGAATATAGTAATGAGATTCCTGAACTTTTCAAATTCGATACTGATTTAACAAGTCCACCACCTGCACCAGTTGATCTGAATGCACCATTCGATATGACATTATCTAAAGTTGTAGATTCTAATCAAGATGAATTATTCGCTAATATGCAAAGAGTTGCTAAGATGAATGCAGATGAAGCAGAAAAATTTTTCTTAACAAAGTTTAAAGTTGCAGAGTTACCAGTTTATTTAAATTCTAATTATTTGAATAAAAACTTTAACACTGAAGCAAATCATATCATACCGCACGTTAATTTAAATCATTTGTTGACGAGTTCGATAAAGGATGAAATCATATGTGTTGGTTGTACCACTAGATACGCAGGTAAATTCATTACACAAGTCATTTATGCACCATGTTCTTCAAATCCACCAAAGAAGTAATATCATCATTTGTAATAAGTAATGAATTCAAAGACAAAATTGAAAGAAACTCTCTGTATAATAAAAATATCAGATTCAATGCTTACAACGTTGCAAGTCATTTTTCAAGGTTTTCATCGGAATGTAGTTGTAATTATATTTATATATCAGTAATATGTATCTATATATGTATGTCTACATGAATAAATATTCACTAATCATGCAAAGGAATAGAATGTTCGTTAAAGATAGAACCTTAATTCAGTATTAAGTTTAACGTGAAGATCAATGTCGTCACTGCTCTATCTCCATATAGGACCTCTTCCATTGAACAGCACTCTAAATTATTTAAATGGAATGCATTATCGTAAAGGATCCAATCTTCGCCTAGACCTTGACGAATTGCAGTTGAAAAGGAACCAAGTTCTGCCTCATCTCTGCATAATGCACCTACTAACTTTAGATCGAGGTCCTTTGAAGAAAGAATTCTGTCAAGTATTGTACTGTTATTATTTGCCATAACCCGCCTTAAGGAGGAATATTGTTCTATTCTGCTTAACTCAGAATCCATAATAACATTATTTTCAAAACTACTTATCGAGATTACCTCACTGTCTACTGGAGAGAGGAAATCTTCTTTATCAATATTTGATCTTGAAGCATTTCGGCATTTCCTAGTAAAGTTTAATATAATAGCTCCACTATCCTCATCTTCTGTATCTTCTTCTGATGAATTTGAATCTTCTACGATCCTAATCATATCATTACTCTTTATTTCATTTAAGATATTTTCTGAAACTTCATTTGGATAATAATGAATCTCTTCAGATCTGTCACTTAGTGGTGGAGAAGGTTGTTGTGTGTTTAGTTGTAATTGAGAAGATTTGATTAATGGTAAAAGATCATTCTTAATGGAGTCTATTCTAAATTGATAGGTAAATTTGTTATAAGGATCTTCAATCAAGTATAAATGTTCATTTGTAGTTGTGATCTCTTGTAAATCATTCACAATAGTGTTAGGGATATATTTTTCAAATTTTTCTTGAAGTATGTCGATTATATCTGAACACACAAGATTCTCTGGGACAGATATTATTATATTTACGCCTGAAGAAATATTCTGATTCTTAATTTCATTTAATCTCTCCTCATTATCTACAATTTGTTCAAAAGTACCATCTTTCAAATTTGAAACGTACCACGACCATAGACCGAAGGACGACTGCTGAGGTTTTTCATTAATAAAATCACAATCCATTGCAAAAATGTTACTCATTAATCGAATGGGGGGAGTTAAAAGAGTTTCAGTCGCCAAAAATATTCCAAACAAAAGGTTCAATATCAAATTTATATATTGTGTAAAATTGATTCCACTCAGTATATCTTCTGTTTCTTGAATATATTCACGTAACTTTAGATTATACACGTATATATAACTTGGTGTAATATTGAAGAAGGTGAGAAAGTTGTCACTATTAAAAAACCAAACACAAGAAAAAAGTTGAGATATATTCAAATAATATTTGCTTCACAATTTTCTATATCCCTTTCTTCAATGTGGGAAGTATTATATAACTGAATCTAATAACAATAACTACAATATAAAAACTCTAAAATGAAAACAATAAAATAGAAAGCATAAATACGACCATATCAAAACGTCTCCGGAGCATGCACAATCTTAATCAGAACTTCCACACGCTATCTTAAATGTCTGTACAATTTCATAATTTGTAATTGAAACTAAGTCCATACATATCGTGTATTTTTCATTCATATCGTTCCGATAATATACGTAATCAGAAATGTACCTTAAACTTTGTCACACTAAAGAGTGTAATTAAGTAAACGGGCCATTAGTTCGTCATTTTCTTACTGGAAATTGACAGACCGTAAGAGTTCTGCGCACAGTTACCCAAAGGTAACTTAAGCGAGACAGCGAGAAAAAAAGAAAAAAGGACTCATTGCCACAGAGAAATAGGCGTACCCCACTATCATTAAAAATTGTGGCAAAGTTTGTCAGAAGGTCCCGCAGCCCAAAAATCAAAAAAGCTGTCCAGAAAACAATTGCGTTTATCAGGACAAGCTATTTGAGAACAGCTTTCATATTTTGCGTTAGATACTCTAACAGAAACACAATGAGAGAATTTAAATTAGATGTTGAAAGATTGCCAGATATGCATTCACATAACAACTCGGGTATAACTACATTTGGAGCCGCTGTTTTACAGTCATTATGGAGGATTTTCTCGTATTCGTTGTCTATTCCCCTAAAATGGTTGATTCTCGAGATCAGAAAAGATGTCATAATTGCTTTGTAAATACTGTTGTTCTATCATTTGTGTCCATGGTTCAACAAAATCCAACCCGATGTCATCTCGGACGGCAAACCAATCGATGACCTGATCTGGCAACGATTGAAAATATCCCGCGTTATCCTGCGGAATAGCATTTCCGTGGGAGGAGAGTCCATTTTCTTCAGTATTATTATTAGAGAAACTTATATTATTATTATTATTAGAGAAGTTTGAGCTGGTATTATCAGGTTCTGGACTCACCTGATATCCGGAGATATCCCTAAAGTTATTACTGTCCAGATTAGTATGGTCGTTCTTAATGTTGTTAGTAGTGTTAGGGTTAACATTTAAATTATTAATGGCAATATTACTGTTCCGAGCGTTCTCGGTGCTATTAAGGATCTCATTGTAATGTGGGATGACATTTTTTGAACTATTAGCATTAGAATTTCTATAGTTTAATTCTTCGGTCCTATTGGCTTCAATATGAGTGTTACTATTTCTCATTCTATTAGCGTTGGTCGACATCGTTTCATTAGTGGTTGTACCTGAATTAGGTATTTTGAGGCGATTCTCATTAGTTCCGATTCCCTCATTTACAATAATTCCCCTGGAGACTAATAACTCTTGATTTCTTTTCTTTTTCAACTTCAGTTCTTTGCACAAATATAGTAGTATCGCTGAATATCTTACGCACAGATGTAATTCATCCGGAGTTGCTTCTTTAAGAATAAGCGCGGCCATTCTAATACTATTAATTGTTTCGTCCAGGGATATGCAGCATAATTTAAGAATAGATTGGGAATTATTACGCTGTGTCCCACTATTAGTAGTCAATGTTAGATAACATTTAACCATAAACGAAACAGATCTGACAATTCTTACAACCCAACGGACAGGCATATATTTTAACATCTTGATCTTATGTACCCTTGAAGCAGATTGAAGAATTTCGCTTGCTGCAATATATGCTAATTCAACATATTTAGCACTCTTAATTATTTCATTGATACGTAATTTACCACTGGAGTTTTCTTTGTTATCAGCTTGTAAAGCTAATGAGTAAACATATAATTGACAGTAATAGTAATCGGATAAAATACTTTCTCTATTTATATTTTTACTCAATTGATAAACTGCTCTTTTATTTTTTCTTATATTGATATCGTAAGGAAGCTCAGAGGTTGGTTTCAAAAGGTCACGATAATTACCGTACCAACCATCCATTAATGGGGAAAGAATATCTAGAATCGCCAGGTTATGCTCTTGATCATTTGTAGACATTTTCTTCTTACCTTGATCATAATAAATTGTTTCGTATGCAACAAGTGTTATTCTAACTAATTCAATTTTTGCTCGTTGTGCATGAGAGAAATTTAGCGCAAAGGGCAAAGGTGTATGTTGTTCATATATGTCTTCGCCTCTATTAGAATAATATAGCACATATTCATCGTTTAAAAATTCTCTTTCAAGGTCAGTCAATGGACAATCTTGCTCATCCATATTGTTACCAGAATTTATCAAAATATTTTTCCATCTCTCTTTAGTATCATCATTCTTAAGAATTGCATCTAAGAAAAACTTCTCGTTTCCAATGTCTCCATCTCCTTCATTGTTTTGTTCTGTTCTGTATCCAGATACTCTAACATTGTTCATTCCAAGACTAGTAGCGTTAAATGTGTCAGCAAGGACGGGCCTTTGATTTAAATTAATACTTGAAAACGTATCGGAAATGTGTGTTGCAACAAAAATCTTTGTACTGGTTTCAATGAAACCCATATCTTGAGCAAGTCTTACAGCACTGCCTGTAAACATCCAAGCCATTCTATCACTACGTCTGATTGCTCCAACACCTGTCGGTATTTCCTTATTTGTTTTTTCAGAATTTTTATTAGCATAGTCAGTTTTCTTAAAATGTATCTGTCTAGGATTCCATTCAGTCAAAATGATAAATGCCAATACAGTACCAATAGATCTTGTACTTGCTTCTGCCCATATAGTTTGTGAAAGCATCCACTGACAATGAGTCCATAAATTCTCATGAACATCGATATTTCTTTTATTATCTGCACCATTAGATAAACCAAATTCAGTAAATGTGTGGTATCTTGAAGATACCGTAAGAATAGCACATAATAATATAGGATATTCCGCCAATTCTTGTGCGTCATGTAATTGAATAGGAATATTTGGGAAATATGGATGCATTGATAAGAAAAATGCGTCTATAAGTTCAATAGCTTCCAGTTCTGATAACAACTTACCTGGTCCTATGTAATCTACTTCTGATAATTTATTCGGGGAAGTGGGTCTAACACTTCTAATTTTCTCCATCAATGTAGATACTGGTCTTTGAGATCCTGATGTTTCTAACAATGGTGCAAATATATTTTCATCTGATGGATCGAGAAATGGAGTAGGTCTACTTGACATTTCCCTTTCATGAAAAATTTCAGGTCGAGTTTCATCCGCACTTAGTTTACTCTTTCTTACCTCATAATTTACTTTACTCTTCTCATGTGCAACTGTACCCGCTGCATTTGCTAAAAATTCTAGCGTATTCTGCATTGATGTTACACCTACACCCCATTTACCATTAATCTGTTTGATTTCCTTTGGTAAATACTTATTTGATGATAAGCGCCTACTTTCTTTCGCTGACAACTTGTTATTAGTTGCCAAATTGTTCCCCGACACTCGTATATTATTTTCATTTATTGTAATATTGGCTACAGACATATTATGATGTCTTTGAGTCCTATCGTTTGTTTCTGTATGGATTTTAGCTTCTCGTATGCTTGGGGATGGCATATCGACTATTGTAGGAGTAGTCACCATGTTATTAGTAGCACTATTATGGGGTGTCATCACAGAAGAATTTGACATAGTAGATATTACTGAATCAGCTATTGGCGAAACACCTTCTGAAACAATAAGTGAAGATTCTCCATTTTTTGTTGTGAATAGACACTCTCTCTGTTCTCTTTTACATCTTATACAAGGAGGAGGGTGTGGATTATCAAAGGGACCTAAATCACATCTAACCTTTTTAGCTCTGCAACTTAGACAGGCTTTATAGCTTCTTCTCCATTTACCTGGTCTTTTCGTTACTTTCTTCACTTCTTTAACCATTATACTCAAAAAATGTTTTGTTTCTAAAATATAAGTTCTTATTTTCTTATTTTAAACTACATTCATATGTTTACCGAGTCTCTATTTATTAAATATATCACTTTTATAAATAAATTTCATCAAAGAGAATGTCACCCCACCACATTTTCAGTCAAGAATTTCCACATACGTAATTGGAATTTTGACAGGCAAAGTTATAAAATTGGAAATCTTGCATAGAAGTTCCTCGGTGCGCTCCCGCCATCTCATCGGCATATGCAGAAATAGTCATATATGAGAATGGTTATAGCCCAAAGTGGAAGACAAAATGGTGAACAAAAAGGTTCAACCGCATGTATCCATTTGGTAAGATGCCAATTCAGCTGATAGGTTAACTCATATACTGAAGGAAATTATCATGATAATGCTATATTTTTTTTAGTTAAGAGCATTTTATATATATACTACATAATGTTCGTCTTCTCCTTAAAGTTGCTCCAGAAAGTATATACGGTGCCTTTCTTTGTATCCTAAGGACTTCCATAAAAGGGTGGAAGTAAAGTCCTCCGAATATTGAATTCCAACCCAGAGCAATCTTTACCAATAGAATCCAGGATCGAATATGCCTTATAATCGTATAAATTTTGACGGTCTGTGCTACAGATCCTTTTCAATTTTGAAAAGGATGTCTCCTCATTAACAGATGTTGCTGAGAAAGACAATAAATAATCCATGACCACAAGTAAAAAAAATGTGGTCATTGCAAGAAGTGCTTAAAGAATTGGTATCTATCCTATATATGTTATGAATGTGGAACAAAATTTCAGTCTTAATAAGGAACAGTTTCGTATTACTTATCAGATACTTACCTTGATCGGGGCAATCGTAATATGTGGACCCCTTTGCACATTTTTCTTCCTTTATGTTATTCCCTCTGATGTATTTTTTAAAGTCGTCGTCTATTAATTCGCCCACAAATACTGTATATTCGAAGTGTTCTTCGGTAATTACATACATAATCTCTGTTTTGAAGTCTGTTTCGCTGCATGCCTTGTTTGCATAGTTGTAGGTGGATCTACCCCTACAAAGAAGTTGAAACCAATAGTTTAATTTATTTTCTGCAACAGTAGTTTCCTCTTTAGGACTATGTTCAATTCTACCCACAGCGAAAACTAAATTACCAAGTCTTCCAGGCATATCTAGATCTTTCTTAAAATGAGATTTAAAGAAGTTGGCATATGCTTCAGGCAATGGTGAGAACATTAAACAAGTAAGAAATACATTGTAGTTTTCTTTTATATTTTGTAGGTACCTGTCGACCACGAATACTGCATCATCTAATCTACTGGTTGTTTCACCGAGCACTATCACTTTGTTGTCAACTTTTTGGAGTACATTTCTGATAAAAATTAATAGGGGCGCATATATAGTAGATAGACAATTATTTTCTGAAATTAGATGTGTCAAACTGTTGAATGGTTCCGAGATACCTAAAATAAGATCAGTTGTATCTATCTCACTTCTTGTAAAAATGGTTTCCAACGGTTTACCAATGAGTTCATAATATTTCAGAAACGCATTGATCTCTTTATTCTTCTGAACGTATGCCTTCAAAATATCGCATTTGGCATTCCATTTTACTAGATTGTGTTCAGGGATTGGTTTACCTACAAATTTGTCCTAAGTATCTATCTTATTACAGGATCCCCTTAATGCAGTAGTAAAATCAATCAGCTTCTTTAAAACCTTAGGAATTCTCTTAAAAGGATTGCCCACTAGATCTTGAACAGATAACCTCTCACGAACTATATCTCAAAACCCCTCGATCGATTCCTTACTCTCTGACATGTAGTTTTTAGATATTGATTCAGATTAGTTGGAAATATTATCTCTTTTTAAACTCCTATATTCTTCAGAAAGGAAATTAATGGTCTGCTTACAAATAGCGTTTAACATAGGATATTAACACTTAAAGTGACTCGCAAATAAAGAAAATCTTGGATCTCCAATTAGCCCTGGTGTAGCCAACGGTACTATGGATATGTTGTTGGTACAGGTATCTACCGAAGATGAATGTGCATGTGATTTATCACGGGTGGATTTTAAATGAGACTTGTAAGAAACGAATAATCTTTCTGCTACTAGGTTGTAATCTGCTTGAGAGACAATTGTTCTGTTATTTGCACATTCAAAAAGGAAGGTATTATAGTGATAGTTCGTCCTTCTGATGTTCTTCCAAGCATCTGTTTCTATTCTAAGATAAACAGGTGAGTTTGCCTTTAATATTCTCATCTTTCTGTAGCAAATTAAAAATATGTATTCCTTAGTTGTTGATAATTCGATTGTGGAGACTGTTGATAATTCGATTGTGGAGACTGTTGATAAGAGGGACTCATGCGGTAGCTGATTCTCAGAAGACTTTATAATTTTCTCAGATAATTCTACGATAAAGTTAGAGGTTATCTTTCTTAGAGATGCGGGGATATGTTTGCTATTGCAGGCCATTTTGATTACTTCCATCGTTCTTTGGTGTTGAAGCTAATTGAAAGTATTTCTATCTAATATAGGTCTCAAGATTATACGTTCCAGACTCGTGTATTTCATTACATGTTCAATTTGATTTCTTTCCAAAATTGCTGTTACGTTACTTATAACGTGCTGAGTATTGGACCTCTTAACTGGAGAATGTTCTACATTCAGATATCGCGCAGGATTAGAGGAACACGAAACATGTGGATGTTCATGTGCCACATTTGCTATACAATTGGCAGAATTAAGTTTACTTGGGTATGCACCACATTCAAATTCAGTAGTCAAATTACAAAGTTGATTCTTATCAATTATTTGGCAGTAACACACCGTTTTATTTCTTGGATTATATGCAAGCAACTCAGAAAGTTTATTTTTCGCTGTTTTCTTAACGGTAGCCATGATTATGTTTTCAAAATCGATATCCTTTTCATGCAGTACCGTATTTAATTAAGCATTATGTTTTATGGAATCAGCAACATTTTCAGGAGTGCCTACAGTACTAGAAGTACTTTCTGTTGAATTCGTTTCAGAGTTGGAAACCTTTGATTTTGTTACACTTTACTTTTTATTCTTGTGACACATTTCGGTAGGAGAAACTTTGGTGTACGAATCAGAATTATCTGAATCAGTATATGTGTGTTAGTGTAATGTTATTAAATTTTAAAATTGACAACTCAGTTTATTACATAATTGTAAGTTAAACAAGTACACACATTATATACTATTTATTAAAAATGATAAAAGAGAATCAATTTAATATTAAATCTCATCTTCGTGTGCTGTATTTAAAAAAGAAACCTGCAGCGGACAAAATATCCCAATGGGCAGATGCAATGGGCAACTTTTTCAACATATACCAGTTACATAGCTGAGGAAGTAGATCAACTTTTACAATATTGTTGTTGATGTTTACCACATCTTATGAACAATCTTACAGACTTCTGTACACGTATTACTAGGGGGTATCTTAAGCTATATATATGTATGTATGTATATTTATGCGTGTGTTTATATATATTACTCTTCATAGCATGCTATAAAAAGTAGATGCAATTTAGTATAAGGAATGTATAATTAATAACGTTTGTGAAGGAAAATAAAATAAATGACTATCAGGATGGAAATACGAAATTGAGTTTTATTTCTCTGCAAATTATGGTTTCCTGTGGTATTTTTTATCAATTTGAATCATTAACTTTCTAGTTTCGATTGCTAAAGGATCGTTAGGGTCTCTACCCTCTATTGTACCGATTAAGTTTTTGTATAATTCTTCGTCCAATTCATCTAGTTCACCAAGTTCAACATCGGCAATACTAGCTTCTTCTTCGTCTTCTATGGTGTTTCCCATATCGAAATTTTCATCAATGTCATCACTAAATAAATCAATAGTTTTGGATTTTGGTGAAATTCTGTAATTGTCTGAAAATGGGTTATTATGAGCATTGATAACATCAAAATCAAATGACTCACTTGAAGTATTATATGTGAAAATAGTTTGATGATTGAAATCACCAAAAGAATGTGTAACTGGTGAATTATCATCAAAATTAAAAGTATGTGTATTAATATTATCGTTGGCTATTAAAGTATCGCCGTTGGCATTCTCAATAAAATTACTGTAGCGTAAGGATAGATCATTAGTGTTACTAGAGAATAAAGTGAATCTTTTTTGTCTAGCTTTCTTATTATCAACCAAATGTTTGATCTTTTCGTTGATACTATCAGAATAGTTAGAACTATCACCAGACCATAGACTTCCAATGTCATCACCATAAAGACCAATTTTAGTAATGTTTAAGAACGAGCGACGTGGGGCATTTAAGGAAATTGATTTCTGAGGAGATAATCTTCTCTTAATATATCTGAATAATGTTAGGAAACTTAGAACCCACATGAAGACTCCCAATACCATACAACTTAAATAAATAATTAGTCTGTTTCTGATAGACTTTGATAATTTTGACTTTTTCATACCAGTAACATCTAAAGAACCATATTGAGTACCATTTTTAATGGAAGATTTGAATGCTTGATTGATTTGTTGCTGGTTTTCTTGACTATTTTCGTCATCAGTAGATGTGGAGGAGTCACTGTTGGAGCTATGGACTAAGCCGAGTAAATTAATTGAAGGATCAGTTAGGTTCATTAATGACTTTAATGACGGCACTGGATTGTCAAATATAACGGAATCTTTATCTTGAAGATGGTTTCTTAAGGTATCAACATAGTCACTTGGGAAATACACCTCAGCAATAGATACAACATAATCTCTATCGGAATCAACGTATGGAGAAATTTGTTTCACTTTGATTAAAGAACTATCAATTGTTGCAGAAGCGGAAACAGGTGAAGATGAGACACTTGGTGTCGCAAAAGTTGAGGATTCATCCATTGTGGTAGTAGCAGTTTGTTCAACATATCTATTTTTGACTGTATTTATCGTATTTATAATAGCAGAGGTTTCATTGAATATTTGTGACAGTACATGAGCATCATCAATTATTGTGCCAGCCCGTTTAACAAGGGTATCGGTTGGAGAAATAGTAGTTGTACCATCAGAAACCGTTATGGATACGTACATGGATTCATAAGATAAATCATCGTCCTCTATATCATCCTTGCTGGACATTTCATCCACAAAAAATGGATATATAAGTGCCTCTGGTAAAAAATTGAAAATTTGTGCAGATGATAATGGGTTTTCAACTAGGAAATTGTAATTTAGCTCCTGGCCAAAACCGATTGTTATCAATGTTGTATTTGATGCTTGTAAAACTTCATTACTGGCAGCAATTGCGGCGGGTAATGAGGTTGGAAAAGATGATGGATTAATTGAACTTTCAGATTTCTTTGTGTAAGTGGTCTGGACAATAATACTACTTGGTAACCAATCATTATCAGCGGAAAGTGTGTATGAAACTGTCGTTTTGACCTTTGTAGATCCTTTGCTCTTTTGATCAGCACCAGCACCAACTTTAGATTTTGCTGTTGCTGCAGCTGTACCTTGCGCGTTCGATGTTACTGCGTTTGCTGTCTTTTTTCCAGATACCAAATAGTTGGTATTAGAAGATAAAACATGTAAACCAACTTTTCCAGTTGAATCAGCAACATTACTAGTTTGCGTAACAGAAAATTGAGGGTATCTGGAATTTGGTTTGCTTGCACTCATCACATTTGCATTAGTTTTTATTGCTGTTTGTTCTTGTTTAGTTTTTGTTGTGTCCTTATTCATTGTATTTGACGCATCATATTGGTCGATAGTGTAAGAACCTACCCTTTGGGTATTAGCATTTGTTTCAAGCTTTTGAAACTTTTCTGTGCTATACAAATTTTTAGTTCCAGATGCAACATGATTAGTTGGGTTTTGAGTACCAACATTTGTGGTTGTCATTCCCTTATTATTCAATAAAGTACTGGTTTCTTTCCCATCGGCTAATAAATTATGTCCAGTAGCGGTGGAAATCATTTCATTACTGCCTGCGGAATCCTCTCCAGCGTGTGTCTCAACCGTCTTGGCTAATTCATTAGCTGATTTGGCTTCACTAACTGTTTTTGTATCTGAAAAATCGGTGTCATGATTAAGTTTTGTTCCTGTTCTGGTTTCTTGAGTTTGTGACATAACTGGTTGAATATATCCTAAAGTAGCGGTATTGGTGTTAATTGGAGCTGTAGTCGCTTCAGTAACTGTATCATGTGTTCTCTCATTTGTATGGACAGCTTTAGTTTCCTGGATATCGTTTACTGTGGTAGCAGCAAGATCAGCACCTGTTTTAGTATTCTGTGTGTTTTCACTTAGAGTACCAATATTAGTGGTGGTGGGTGCTGGATGAATTGTATAAGGAGCATCAGTATTTGTGTTGGCATCTTCGTTATCAACATTGTCAGGTCCATTTGGATGATATGGATTATAATCAGCTGGATTTGTAGTTGTTGGAATTTGAATTTGAATCTGTGTATTCACAGACTTTGTCGTTTCAACAGGTTGATTTGGTCCCAAGGTTGTATCCTGTACATCAGTATTGATATCGGTGAAATCAGCCGTAGTTACGGCAGTATTATCGTTGATGTTGGAATAATAAACAGTATTTGTCTGTAATGGTGCAGTATTTATATCCGAAGCTTGATAATTGGTATCTGTTAAAATTTTAGTTGTGTCACCATCTGTATTCGGATTTAAAGAAAGGGTATCTGTTACAGTTTGAGCTGGAATTTCTGTCGTAGTTTCAGTTACTGTTGTAGCACCATTGATGGAAGCCGTATTGACTGTGTTGATTGGGTTGGTTGCATCGGCTGATGATTCAGAAGATGTTGTAGAATTAAATGACGGAACCCATACAGATGAAGACGATATTATTGGCAATGAGTTTGAGACCGAGGATTCTGTCTCTACAGATGATTGTAATGTATCTACTGAAGAGAATGTCGGTATGCCAGTAGAACCCTCAGTAGATATTTGTATTTGTGAAGTGCTACCACTGGATATTATGCTCGATATGATATCATCAGGTGCAATACTTGTAGACGTTCGTACATTTGATGTACTCGTGAAAATTGAGCTCTCGGATGTTGGGTATGTTGGTTTTGTGGTACTTTCGGTTTCAATTTCTGACAGGACGCTCGAGGTAAGGGAAGAAGATGAATATTGTACTTCTATATCGGAACTTGTGTCATTACTATACATCCCATAATTACCTAATGATGCAGCATTACAGTTATGGAGTAACAATACCGCCAGTATGATATTTCTATTTGAAACAGTTTTACGCATTTTTTAGTATTTCCTGATATTTACGATCATGTGCTTTATAATAGATGTTTTACTCAAATAAAAGGGATTGGTAGGGTTTTCTTAAGGGTAAATTGAATTAAACCAAAATATGTTGTATTCGGTATAGGTTCTTGTTAATAATTAAGCTTTATAATGGTCTAGTGTTAGATATTATATTCTCGAATAATTTAGTTGGTTCGTCAAAAGACACCAAGTGATTATTAAGCGAATGCAATTTAGAAATTGTTGTTTATTATATAGAATTGGCCGTCAAAAGAAACAAACAACTACCCAAAGGATGAGAATTCAGAAAGGTGTCTTTTCTGTGATTTATTTTTTTCTCAATTTTTTCTTTCAGAAGCGGCAACACAAACAAGTATTATGGAGGTTGTTACCTCTTTCGATCTATATGTGGCAGGGGTATCTCAACGACATTTTACTGAAGAAAAGCAACTCCCAGGTATATGTCTATTCTTTTCTTCTTATTTCCATCTTATTAGGAGTCACTTTTGCAGACATGCATATGTAATTTCTCCGTTCAGATCTGAGATCTCGCACTTTCCAACCTAAAAAGGTAATTAGACATATATTAATATTAGAGAAAAAATTCCCACGAAGCGATGTGAGAAAATTGAAAAAATTGTGTCGCTACGGCAGAAACTGTTCATGGCAAGAAATATGTAAGGAAGACTGGTAGCTATTTCGAAAATGGATCTACAGAGAAAAGTTACTGGAAGTCTAAGCGGGCTATTATATAACTGAAGTACAATGAGGAGACCAATTTTTCCAGGAATTAATCAAATTCAAATTATATCATATTGCCCACGGTAATAGTCGTGGTTATGAGATCGGTCGGTTCCCCTTCGCTGTGATCGTTTAATCGTTATCTGGAGACTTCTCGGGTATTCGTTGCACAGAAGCCGGAACCTGGTGATAGCACAATCCGTTTTGTAAAAGTTGTGCAAAATGTTTTCTGAGCAGAAGGACCGGTAAGCATTCTATGTATCATTTATGGCAGAGAGAAAGCGTCCTTTCTAAGTCAATCTCGTGACAAATCCTGCAGTTCTTTGTTTTCCAAATCCTATTGGACCGATGTTTTGATTATTTCTTCATTTGATCTGTGGTCTCTACGGCGCACATTTACTTATTATAGAATACACTTCCACAGTATAGTGGAAGATGGGGATAAAAATTATTTCCAGTGAGATTCCTAATTGCTATGTGTGCAAAGTATTCTTGTCAGTAAGCACGATATGTTAAACACTATTTTTTTCCCGATACATTTCGTCCTGTCATAATTTACTTAGTTAAGTTATTTTTTGACAGGTCATACAATGCCAATTTTGAGTACTCGATTAATAAAATTTGACAGTTCGATGAGCTTCCAGTTATAGCAGGAGTCATCTCCAATTCGCATTCAAATTTCTTTCATCGTTAAATGAGGTAACGGCATCATTATTTTCCTTGCCATGTGTCCATAGATCGAATTGTTTAACGTCTACCCTTAAAAAAACGCGACCCTTGGTTAAGCATGTCTTGATAGTGATATCACTCAGTATTTTAGAGAAAATGTTATTACACTGGGTGTGTAAACACATTGAAAACATCTGAATGTATGGATCTGAGTTGTACATTTATTTGCTAGGCTAAATACAGATTAAAATAATAGACGAAATCTTTAGAAAAATATCAGACTACCAAATAATGTGTGCTTTACCATAAAAAAAAGTACAACTCATAAAGAGTGATATTTGTATTCAATATTCAGTAGGTCGGAGCCAAGTGCACTGCTGTGAATTAAATTTCTCACCTCAGATTCAAAACGTCACCAATTATAATAAATAAAACGATTTTAATTAATTGTCAAACTGTGATATATATTAACTGTCTGACAGTTCATAGGACATAAAAGGTACACTGAAGGTGACAATTCGACATAAAATACAGCTTCAGAACGTATCCTTCGAACTCGAGACCTTTCCATATAAAGGTAAGAAAAAGTAACGACAACTGCAGGATTTGAACCTGCGCGGGCAGAGCCCAAAAGATTTCTAATCTTTCGCCTTAACCACTCGGCCAAGTTGCCTATGATAATAACGAATTTTTGTAAATTGATAATGTTAAATATAATTTGAAATTTTAACCTAAATTGTTTTGTTTCGTTTAGATGTTTTGAATTATTAGTCATTAATTTAATTGTGTTGAGACTACAAAAGATATGATATTCTTTCTGGTTATCTTAACTATAGTTATTAATATTAATCACTCAGTATAGTAGTATATTTATGTATATTTCAATGTGTCTCTTATACATTGATTATATAAGAGGATATATTGTATTGTTTGTATTGTTTTAGAACTACTTATGAAGTCCCGACATGCAGTTGATATTACCCTTACGAAGTGTATCAGAGTATGCACGCTCGAGACAAAGATTATGTCACAATCTAAAGAAAATGAGGTAAAAGATAGATAAGTAATACATGGCTAAATAGAACGTGTCTTATTTAGCATTAGTTAAGATACAACATGCATATACTTTTATATTTTAATTTATATTTACTAATAGTTACTAAATAAACCATTCAAAGTAAGGTTGGTCAATAATCCATACACACAAGTGTCAGAAAATAGTAACTCTCGTATAGGAAGAGACAACTGTCGTTTAAGAAAATGACACCTGTCAACTTTCTCTGGAAAAAGATGAAAATCCTTGTTAATTATGTTCAAGTGAAAACAGTGTATATAAGACAAACAACATGTAAAACTTCTAATTTACACGTTATTTATATAATTTGTTTGTAAATTAAAACATATAGGAATCTAAGATATACTTTACAACCCACTAACATTTAATTTAATTACTTAATCATGAACTCTGAAACTTCAACTAACCAATCTGGCATTAAAATCCATTCTACTGAAGACAGAAAGGACATTAATGTTAATCCCAAATACTCTACTTTCAAATAATAATAGTTTAAAATTGTACTACGGACTATCAACTTCTGACTTCTAGTTTCAGTTTTAGTTCTTCATATATAGAAATAATATTTTTCATTCCTTGCTATTTTATGCACTTGCATTTGCTCTGCTGGGATTCATTATACCTTAATAATTTAGATATTACTTCTACCATTTCTATAGTGATATTGGGATTACTATATTCGTTTATAATATCGACATTGTAAACTCCTTATATTCGGAGCAGTGTCGTCCGAGTTATTCTATTTTCTGTAGTATCTACAGTTCTGTCAGTATGAGTGTAGACATTAACCCATGCACTGAAAGAGAGAATATCTAAGATATTTTTATCTCATCGAGAAAAACAAACAGACAGAGTTGACACATCTGCTCATGTATATAAATGAACTAATGTACGGTTTTACATGTAAGTATGTTAACTCTTGTATAGTTTATGTATATTAATAAAATGAGCAATTAGAACTATACTAATAGAAATTTTTGAAACTAGTGGATGACAATATTACCAAATAATATAAATATCTATGGTCTAGTAGTTATTACCAGGATGCACATAACAGACTTTCTTCCGCTCTTCGACAAGGAAGAGATATATATAAAGTGTATAGAAAATAGTTTTACATATCTTCGGGAAACTTATTTCCTTTTATATGTTGACAATTTTCACAATAACATCTTATTGTGCGAACATTACTGTGCATAACAGTATAATAAAAATCATAACAGCAATATGTCCTCAAATAACATAAGTTAATAGTTCCAATTACTGCGTCAATATTTCTCATTCATCACTTCGAAGATATTTATATAGCGTATTACATTGAACCTAGATGGTACACAGCTTAATTACATCTGAAACAATATAAGCATTACACTAACTTCTTTACATTAGTTATTGATGATTCTACTTCCTGTAATAATCTTCACTCCGTAACGTTGAATATTATCACTTCCTACGTCTGTTGACACCTCTGTTGTGATTGAGACCTTAATTAAACCAGGCTAAAGAAAAAAAGTTTTAAATTTCAACAAAATGTAAAATATCTTTTCCAAAAATGAGACTAAAAATAAATAAATTACTGAGCTTAATATTCCATGTGATAGAAATTTTATGAGCAATTGAATAAGATTTTGTTATTCTCAGACATTCTGTTGAGAGAAGACGATTTATTGATTAAATATTTTTATATATAAGTCTCAACCTTCTTTAAAATCTAATTATAAATAATATTTAATTTACAGAGAAAGAATTATTGAATTCATTTGTTATTTACAAGTTCAATTTTCTTTCTGCTTATAGTAATTTTCAATGTCAGAAAAAATGGTTTATCGGGAAATCATATTCATCAATCTGCTTATTTGTAGTCGAGTCAACATAACACATCAGACCAATTGTGTGATCTGTCGCTCCTGATTAGTTGAGCTATACAATTAGTGTTGTACGATGCCATTGTTGTTTCCTTTCGATGTTCCGGCAAATTTATACCTTATTACTAAAAAATATTTGAATACAAAATATTTTTCATTTATCTAATCACCTGGATTTTATATTCCGTTGTGGATAAGAAATCGCAAAATTAGGTATTTTAATCAAAAAAATCTATTTACTGAAGATTAGCTTTAAAGTACATTAAGTATATATTTATATTCATCTGATACCATTTGTAATCACCTTTCCTACCTGTCTTTTCGTATGTATTCGATAAGAATTAAACTGCTAAATATTTTATGTATCATGTTACATACGAAATGTTAATTAAATCAAACTTTAATAAAGTGTTACAAACTGAGAAGATATATAACATCTATACTTCATTATCTTATTAACATACAATTTGAGTTACCACTGAAAATTATATTCTAATATTTACTCATTTTGAGAAATAGCTTAAGATATTGCGTTTTCCATTGTGCTCATTTTTGGTTTTCTTTTTAACAACTGAATGCCCACTACTATTATCTTTTTTCTTCTTATTCTGTAACAAACGTTTCTGTCCAATAGTTAGATTCTTTGAATCCTCAGACATCCCATTCATTGCTTCAGATAACTTAAGCGCAACATGGAAGTCCTTATGTTCCTGGTATTCCTTATTATCTTCAAAGTTTATATCGCATAATGCACAGAAAAAGGCCTGTTGTTTCTGATCAACATCTACGGTTACATTATCAATTGAATCAGCGTCATCCTTGTTTTTATTTAATAATTGTGCATGGTGTCCAAACATATCTATAATTGACTTACTGGTATCGAAAATTTCGAATGTTGAGATTGTCATACTCAAATTAATTAAAGGGTAAAAAGTTGAAGTATTCGGACCACCATAATCACTGTTTATATCTTGCATTAATTTTGCACCAATTCGTATGAAGTCCTTAGTGGTAACATCTGCATGATTGTGTATAAAGTGCCCAGACTTTCTATGAACTTTGAATTTAGATGTGGTTGCCTGAACAACAATAGTCTTCGGGACAATTAATCTTGTATACTCTTGTTCCAATTCCTTCACTCTTGCTGTCAATTCACCAGAAAATACGTCAATCCACGATAATGCATGAATGAGGTTGGAACAGCTATCTTTTCTCATATTCTTATTTGACATCATTGATTTGACGATTGGTTTCTCATTTAAAGGTATTAAAAATTTTCCTCTCGATATATCGTACAATTTACGTGAAAGTATCTCTGTTTTTGAGGTATCCAAGATTTGAATTTCATCGCTATTCGATAATTCTCGAATTCTATCATTTAAGTAATTATGTAGTCCATTAGGTCCATCCGGCCAATTATCTCTTATGAATTTTATACTACCGGTCTCAGGAGTCTTGAGCAGAGTACAAATTTCATTTCCAATTTTTCCACCGAATGTCCAGAAGCTAGTGATATCAAAAGATTCTCCATCCAAAAAATTCTCAACGAATTTATTTAAGATAGTTGTCTGAGCATTTGGTTTTTTAAAATTTGAACCCAATTTTGCCACATATTTAGTTCTGGCTATGCCCGCAGAAGTTGTGAAACCCAATGAATCCTCAATATCTTTTCTAATCTCATGTACAACTTGAGAGCCGATTGCAAATATAACGTCATCCCAATCATCGATTAATGGCTTACTATCAGGATTATAAACTGCTCCAACAAAACTTAACAATTTCAATTCTTCAGGTACTGCCGGGAGTTCTGAATCTAAATTATATGCCCCTTGCTCAAATATTTCTCTTAAAACTTTCAAACCTTTAGAATTATCCATATTATCAGATGGTACAGAATCTGTTAAAATCCTTTCAAAACATAAGTTTCCGAGATCCATGAAAACTTCATCCACACTAGCCTTTTCTACTCTATCAGTATAGCTACGAAATATTCTAAATATTTTTCGACTTTCTCTTCTATACGGATCCAAGGAAACTTTGTACATATTGGGAGGAAGTTGCTTATCTTTATCCTTATTCCATGACCCAAAACCATCATGATATTGCCAATAATCTTCACCTCGTTTAAATACAGCTGTATGAATCGGAATTAATTTATTATCGGACTTGTCCATAGCTGATTGAATAGTGTCTAATCTTGAAATATTATATTTTCTTGCTGCATAGGATACTGCAATAATAGAATTCCACTGTACACAAACAACTGGATCATCTCTTGTATAACCACATCGTATTTGTTCGACTTGGGCAAAGAACGCGTTCACATCTATATGTGCCATACATGATAAGGGAGACAAATATGATTTATTGGCAGATGTTAGTTGAATTAAATCGTTCCAAGTAAACTGAGACATTATACAGTTACTCACTTATGATGGCGTATGTATTTAAAAGTGGACCGTTGCTTTGATGTTAATGTACCTCATCGCCGAAAACTATTGTTTCGCGTCTTTCATAAAGCAATTCAATCGGATCGGGAATATATTACGCCATTTCGCCGAAGAGAAGGAGCAACATAGTATCACAGGGTAAAATCAAGTGAAGTATTTATTGGACGATGTACATACCTAAATTTGTACATATCCTTCTTTATTCTGCTAACTGACGCTAGTAAAACAAAGGACGTATCGGTATAAGATAAGTACAAGATATTTCTACATATAGTAAGAAAGAAAAGGTTAAAATTTACGAAAAGGGATTTCTGACGAGTGAAAGATGGATCAATATAATCATGGGAAGGATTATCTTGATGAGTAATTGTCAGTTTATTC
>JAXQGP010000188.1:0-34539 GCA_037040125.1 Kazachstania sp. M6911
TCCGTCACCAATTGCACACTAATAAGATTAATGTCAAGAATATTATTTTCTATTGCCATATGATAAAATTCAGACTTATCCCAACGTTTATGATATTTCATAAGATTAGAACGCTAATAATAAACTTACATGTTCCAAATAATGTTGAAATTTTAACTATTTTTTTTGAACATTCTGGGAAGTTCTTATTGAACCATCCGGAATATAAGGTACACATGGAGAGTATGGTAAACCTGTTGAGAAATAAGATGAAAGAGAAACAATTTACTATGAATTTTAAGAGCGCTTTAGATAATATTCTAAACTTATTATATCCACCATCAGTTAAATCATTAAATGATACCACAAAGGAAAATCCACAACAATTATTCTATCGTGTTCTTGTAAGAAAGGAATTGGCTAATTTTGAAAGCAAACAAACATTAATTTTACTTCGTGAAGCAAACTGGAAGGATAAGGCAGTCTATCAAACCATGTTTTCACTATTTAGTGCACCTGAAAAGATCAGTTATCAAAATATTCCAATTCTTACAAAATTATTAGATGGGTTGTATGTATACCACAGAAAGTTTGTAATAGAAATTATCGATCAAGTATTAGAAAACATCGACGAAGGTTTAGAGGTCGATGATTTTAGTGAAAATTTACAAAGGGTTGCGCAAGTTCGTTACATGACCGAAATTTTTAATTTAGAAATGATTAAATCAAGTGTTGTGTTAGATGTGATATACCAAATCATTAGATATGGTTATAAACAGAACATGCCATCCGCACAAAGTATGAATCCATCTGATTTACCTAACAACTATTTCAGAATTCAACTAGTGTCGACAATATTGCTAAATGTCAACAGGTTTCCATCCATATTTACAACACAGCTAAAGACACTGTTACGATTTTTCGAATACTATACTTTCACCAAGGTTCAGCCTCTACCAATGGAAACTAAATTCAAGATCGAAGATATTTATACAAAGTACAGCACCATGCTTAACTTCGAAAGGTCGAAAACATTAGAAGAAAGTGCAGCTAGATTCCAGTCGGTAATCATGTCAACAAATAGAAACACCAAGACATCTATGGTTTCAAATCCAAACGGTGCCGCAAATACTCGTCATGTACAAAACACAAGAAATAATGCAACGATTGATGATGATAGTACTGCAGATAGTGAAGATGATGAGGATGACGATGAGGATGACGATAATGACGAGGGACGATACTCCGATGAAGATGATGGTAGTGACTCCGATGAAGATGATGATATAGTTAACCTATCGGAAAATTCAGATGGGACAGATGATTCAGAGGAGGACAGTGACGATACCTCCGATTCTGATTCAGACTCTGATTCAGAAGAATCTAGTGATAACTCGGACACTACCGATGAAGAAGATGATTTTGATGACATCGAAGCTGACAGAGATGCAGAAGCAAAAAGAATTTATGCAGAATATGAGACAAAACTCCAAAATGCTGAAGAACAGAAGGCTCAGGATGAACTAGAGAAACAGTTCGAAAAACTTATGTCTGATTCATTAGATGAAAGGAAAACTGAAAAGAATGCATCAAATAATATGCCTGTTATATCTTCAACAAGTACTAATGATAGACCCAAGAAGATGTTGCTCAAGAAACCTGTTCTACAAACCAGAACTGATAGTGACGTCACTGATAAGAAAGTTGCATTTACATTCTTATCCAAGTCTGGTAAAAAGACAAGCAGTCGTGTTCTGGAACTTCCTACTGACGTCAAGTTCGTGAATAGTGTTCTTGAAGAAGAAGAAAGAGTCAAAAACGAAAGAGAGAAGATCAAAAATATTGTTTTAAAACAATCATTTGATTAATACCCAATGCCATTTATTTGGTAAAAAGTGTAGTAGGGTTGTGTAATATGTCAGGTTTTGAATATTTATTCAATATATACGTGTTTATATATATGCATAAGAAATGGTATCTTTTTTTTCTTTTTTTTTCTTTTCTTTCTGTTGTCCCATATTACAGGACAAATAGAATACTTACGCGGATGAAGATCCTCTGAAATATTGATTTCAACGATCACTTCTTTTGTAGTCATCAATCTTCATCTATTGAACCTGAACCATAACAACAGTAATATCATCCTCTTTACCACCTCTATATTCCTTACCGTATAACTTGGAAATTTCTTGAGCGAATACACTTGGGTAATTTGGATCCTTGCTTAGTTTCACAACATCTTTAACAAATTCATTAGCAACATTTTGTAAATTACTATTAATTTCTTCTTTTTTATCCTTTAAAAAGATTTCCATATCATCAGTAGCAATGTTATCGGTGACACCATCTGTTGCAATGATAACAATATCATTTTTCTCTAATTGGAAACTATACTCATCTGCATCTGAAGGTTTATTTTGTATATAAGATCCACCTCTTGCTGCAGCTTCCTTCAACATTGCATCTGGGATTATAGCTAACTGATACGGAGCGTTAAATCCAACAGTTTGGAACTTAGTTTGATAAGTTAATTTCTCGTTTCTGAAAACACCACACCACGAATCACCTAGATTTGCAATCGATAATGTACCGTTTGGGTGAAAGTGTGTAGCGACGGCTGTTGTACCACCTACTTTAACGATATTTCCGTCCTTAATCTTCTTATAAGCTGCATCAATAATTTGTTTTGGTGTTAGATTGCTCTTTTGTGGATTCAAGGTGGAACTGATTTGAGCCATTGCTTTACACAATTCTCTTGAGATCGCACTTGAATCAAAACCATGTTCGGCCCATCCACCAACACCATCCGCTACACCTGCATATAAATCAGATAATGAATTTAATTGAATGAAGAAATTATCCTCCCCAGTTGGGGAAGTCATGGAATCCTTTAATTTTTGATAAATAGCATCATCCCTGTCCTTTGGTTGATATGCCACCACACTCTTATATGAAAATTGATTAGTATTAGCACTTGAAGGATCATAATGTTGACCATTGGAACCGTATTGTCCACCGAAGCTATTTTGACTCCCACTGAAGAATAATCTTCTAGCGAAATGGGCGTAATTACTATTTAGGATCTTACTACCATGAGAAGCGTCTACAGATAAATATTTTACTTGTATTAGTAAATGCTCGATTATAAATGCAAATAGTATTGTGAGGATCGTAAATAAGAACATACAATAAAATGATCTATTGGATAGTCTGATAGATCTTAAACCGGGAGATACAAACATCTTTGTTGGGTTATACTTATGTTGTCACAACGAAAATGTTTTTTTTACCTTTAAAAAGTTCTAAAGATCTGAACTTTTACTTAATGATGACTGGATATCTGATGATCAAAAACTATTGAGTTTGCTGTGTTGTTATTTCATGATCTTTGTGTGGAAATTGCTTATTTACCAAAAACCCTTCCTCATTGAAAAAGTCTCGATCAATAAATGCCGTGAGTACAGCGAGATGGAAACACCGATGAGAGCTCATCGAAACATTGGACTTCAGACAACATAGATGATACATATATCTGGAATCATGCCTATTATGGAATAGTTACTCCTAGTAACAATTCTTGAAATGGGTCAAATAAGATTCTAGTCAAGCTGAGATAACTCAATGCAATACAATCTACCTGACTGGTACAGATCTGAAACATCTCTGATACATCAATAATACAATGAATAAATGAAACATATTAGAATAGCTGTCCTTTTTCCACACCAAAGTTGTAACAAGTGTACATCAGGAATGTATCCAAACTACCAGTAACTTCAATCGATTGAATGGACTATATAAATACAATGAAATTGTCTAATATTGATTTTAGTTTCGGAAATTTAGCGTTAGCATTATGTAGCATTTAGTTTATATGATTTGTGCTTCATTGATTGTCAAGGTTTGGTTTACATATACCTTAAGACTCAAAATTTCTGCTTTTAATTCCTTTTCCTTCCACATACGAATCCCACACACCTGGAACCATTACCACTATACTGAATTAAAATTTACAAGATTTGAAATGCCACAGCATATGCCAATATATGCACATTACTCTTCAAGCTCTGGTGCATCACCTATTAAAAGGGTGGCAGCAACAGATATTTCAATTGCTGAAGAAATAGAGCCTTGTGAAAAGCACGATAAGATTGGTTGTAAAGAATGTGCAAAGGTACAACAATCTAAGATGGACCAGGTACTAAAGAGATCAATTTCATCAAATGCAGTTAATAATATTAAACATAGAAGGTCAATAGTTAACCTTCATCGAACATTGTCCCAGACGAGTATATATAGTACAGGATCCACCATTGAAAATAATACTGAATTTGATGATTTCATTAATCTTCTATCTGGTGACAATTATTACAATAGAGCTGACTATTTATGGGATACATTACCAACCGAGACCAAAAACATGTTTATGAAGCAGTTAATAGATAAGCAACATTTAGAGAGGGCCCTTGACGAAAACTCACAATATGATGATGTGAAGACCATATTTAGGAGTGGTAGAGGCTCCGTAGTATCACAAATATTGAGAAGGAGAACTAATTCGAGTAGAAATCACAGAGATAAACTGAGCAGTTCTCAAACACAAGATAAAAGGAATCGTATTATTCGAGATATCGCAAACGAGATATATGATGAACTGATGAAAGATGGTATCGGAGAGCAACAACGTCGTAGTTTTCATGGTTTTGATTCAGGTGATGCGCAACCAAGAAAATCGATACAGGAAGAGGCTTCTTTGGAGCACGAGAAGGAACAAATCGATCTTAAGATTAAAGAATTAAATGAGTTAATAGATAAACTTTCAAGTTTCTCCCCATTGGTGACTCCTTCAACAGATGACGGGAAACCATCTTCTGCTAACTTACCCATAACATCGTCTGCACCAACAAAGGCTCATACCAAGCTGACACCTCAAAAGATAACCTCATCCTCACATAAACTGAGCCATAGAGAATCAACTTCAGAATCAAACAATAATAAGAATACGAGTTTCATTGGATGTTTATCTATTAAATCAAAACATTTCATGAACAAATTCAGACACAAGAAAAAGAAAAAACCTGCTGCATTGAATCTGTATAGATCACCTAACGAAAACAATTAAATAACTTAAATATGTAAAGAAGCAATACTATAAACATTCAAACTGAACAACTGCATCGATAATATGATCGATTTCCATTTATTTCATATTTGTATACTAACATATGTTCTGTAACTTCTATTAGCAATGAATTTTATCTCCGTGGAGATAAGCCGAAATATGTCACATTGGAAAAATTAAACTTTCATAATCAACTGCTAAGTTATATTAGGGATAGAAGCAACAACATTGCCATTATACTAAGAAAAGATATATGCAAGGGAAACTATAATGATTCACCATTTGGTCAGGGACTACAATACAGAGAAATAATGTCTGACAATTTAAGAAGAAATATTTTATTGAAACATATAAAGAAAGTAGATGCTGTGATAGAGTCTACAGCAGAACGTAGTTCTAGTGAGGTTAGTCTAAATGAAAGCCAGGATACACTAGGGAGTATGCCCAGCTTTAAGAATACGTTCCATAACAAGCATTCTGCCATTCAGAACACCGATACAGCAGACCTAGAGACCTGGAACGAGTATTTTGATAAGAAGGAAAACATACGTTTTGACGAAAGAAACTTTAGTTTCAATACTTATTACACATTACCCAAAAATACAGATGCATCTTCAATTCCAATTTTTATATTTCATCACGGGGCTGGTTCCTCAGGTTTGTCGTTTGCTAATCTAGCTAGAACTCTATCAGATAGACTGGATAAGAAATGTGGTTGCATTGCGTTTGATGCAAGGGGTCATGGTAAGACAACAGTGATAGATTCAGATATAGATGTAAGTTATGATCGCAATAATTTTATTGATGATCTTAAAGCATTAATAGAATACGTATATTCAACGATTCTAATGGATATTCCAACGGAGAAGTTATCCATAATATTATTGGGACATTCGTTGGGTGGGAGTATATGTACATTTACATTCCCTAATTTATCTGCTGATATAAGAAAATATATCACTGGTGTTGCTATGCTAGATATAGTTGAAGAAGCTGCTAAGGAAGCTCTAAATAAAGTCGATCACTTTTTAAGTGTAACACCAAACGTATTCAAAACATATCATGAAGCAATTGATTGGTATGTGAGACACGGTTTATCAAAGAATAGAATAAGTGCAAACATTGCAGTTCCTTCACTTTTCAAAAAATTCTCGAGCGGTAAAGTTGTGAGAATCACAAATCTTCAATCGTTTAGACCTTTTTGGAGTACATGGTTTGATGATTTATCGCATTGCTTCGTTGCCTTACCAACATCAAAACTATTAATTCTAGCTGGGAATGACAATTTAGATAAAGAGTTGATCATAGGACAAATGCAAGGAAAATATCAACTTGTTGTATTCCAAGAATCTGGTCACTTCATTCAGGAAGATGAAGCTTATAAGACAGCAATAACATTGATTGATTTCTGGAAACGTAATGATAATAAAAATATTGTCATTAAGACAAATTGGGGAAATGCTAAGTGAACAATTTTAAATACATATTCATGATGGGTATATTTTTATACATATGTTTTAATTTTATTTTATAGATGTATTTATCGAAGTAGATTTTCTTTTGCTGCCTTTTAATCAACAGATAGGACATCTAAGTTGTGTGTCTTGTTTTCACATTCAGCTACTACAGCATCGATTTTTTTACTGGCCCATGTAAATCTAGGATTAATCAAGAATGGACGTAAATCGAATCTATTGTCATCAGGAGAGTAATTTTCAGCATGATAACTTGGAGTAATAACAGTTTGCTTGTGTCTGTTAATAGCATAAAAAAAGAAAAATCTTTTCACTTTTTCAGCAACTTGTGCAGGTGTCAGTTTTGGACTCCATTGATGTAGTAATTTTAGGAACATAGAATAAGGACCGCATTTTTCAACCTTTCTTAGATATCCAAAAATACTCAACTCTTCGTAAGTCATACCCATATCAATTTCATCGGATTGTACATAGTTCTCAGTTATTGGCTCCAATTCAGCAGTTGGCGTAGCATTTAAGAATTCATCTAAGATAGGCATGTCGAATTCCTTTGTTGCATAAGCGATAAATCTCTTCAGATCTGTCTTTGAGATACCACCGATTGGATTAATATCAGCAGAAGAACAATCGTATTTTGTTAAGTAACCTCTTAAACATTCATCCACATTAGCACTACCCAGAACTAACAACCCACCTGAATTCTTAACACCACGTACCCATGGTAATAATTGGGCGAATAAATAGGCCAGGACCATTCTTAAACGAGCTTGAATATTTTGTAAGGCTAAATTTTCAATTTGAGAACCACCAAATATCTTAAAGATAGGTTTCTTACCAGTAGCAACCTCAAATAGTGATACAACACTAGTTACAACATTGTCCATGTTAAAATCAACATGATAAGAACCAATTTTGTTAGATAATTCTTTACTTCTCTTTCTTGTTTCAACCGATGAATTTTCAGTACCCATAAAACAAGTATGAAATATTATACTTGAAATATCTTGTGCATGTTTTGGCACCCAGTCATCGGCACTTCTTGTAATCTTACGAACATCAGAAAGAACTTGCTCATTACCTTCTTCAACCTCCTTCACTACTAATCTACACATGGAGTATACAATCATGGCAGTAGCACATGAATCTATACCACCGGATAATGGTAAGAAATAGCCTGTACCATTACAACGCCTAATATAATCCCACAACCAGCATGCTGGGCCTAGAGCAATTTCTTCTTCAGGTGTGTGATAATGGACATCTCTAGTTGTAGATGGAGCAACAGTAGGATTAAACCTGTCACTAACTTCAGCAAGTTCGACTGGTACATCTACTCTTTCGTATTTAATATCACGTAAGGAAGCTTGTAGACCACGGGACATCACAGATGCCCTGTAACTTCTAACATCTTCCAGATCCACGGTTGCTGTGATAACTTCGACATCCTTAAGGGAAAACTGAGAACCTTGAGCGACAACCTTACCATTAACTGCAATCAAAGCACAACCATCATAGTATAATCTGTCACCATCACAACCCCGTTGGTTAGCATATAGATAAACACCACCACAACGACTTGTTGCATTTAGAATTAAGTCCATTCTCTTATTAAGTTTTCTTAATTCGTGATGAGAACCTGAAGAATTAGTAATAATTTCAACACCATCCAGAGACATGGCAATATGTGGCGATTGAGGCGTGAATATTTCTTCACAAGTTTCTGCACCGATACAAGTATCGAAAGTCTTAATTACAGTATCACCAAATTTTACAACTCTCTGACCAGTGATCTTTTGAATTGCAATTGGTAAAGTGAATTCCTCAACACACCCAGGTTTCATCCATGGTGTAAAAAATCTCATTTCACGATAGTTACCGTCATTAGCTAACCAAATCTTTGGTCTAATGAATAGAATTTTACCATCTAAGGATAGTAATCTACAATTGTATCTAACATTATTGTGTAAGATAGGCATACCAATATCCAGAATTATACCATGAGTGTCTTCACGTTTAATGATTTGGCCATACATTTCCCACGAATGTAGGCAGACATCATTCTCTAAGAAATGATCTAAACAACCATAACCTGTGATTTCCAACTCTGGTCCAACTCTTAGACGTGCCTTCCTTTCCTTAGCAATCTTAATAGATTCCAGGATACGATCTCTATTACCTTCAAAATCCAGAGCCCATTGGTTCAGATTACAAGTTGCTAAAGTAATCAACTGTGACATATCGATCTCGACCTTATTTTTCTAATATATATTATACCTAATTGGATAGTAAATTTCAATATAGAATATTATAAAATACGAACTGCGACTTTGATACAGTGATATGTGATTACTCAATCAATTGTGCTCTGGTTTTCTATATTGCTCTGCGCAGATAGAATAATTTTTCATTTTCCCAAAGTTTCGCCCTGTTGTGTTAAGGCGTCTTCATCTGGTGGAACACACACATCCAGATTGGAATGACATCTCACACTTAAGAGAAGTTCAACATTATGTATATATAGCAGATTCTTGGACGAAATCAGTGAATATTATCTAACAAATAATTCATGAAAATGTGCTTTAACTTTTTTTGTATATAAATAATTTATAAATGCATGTTTAATGTTTGTGCTTTTTTTATTGGATACTTTTAGATTACCACATCACCGGTGAATCGGTCCATTCTTGGCGCTTTCTTTTTTCCCAATAACTGTTTGGACCATCTATGTAGATCCACTTATTTGTTTTGTCCTTTTTAAAATATCTTGGTTTAACATCCTTACCAGTTTGACGTCTTTCCCTTTGCTTCTGTTCAAGTTCCAATTTACTCTTCTCGGCTTCATCGACTTTACCTTGTTCATAAAATCGAATATCTGGACGTAAACGAGAATCTGTAGGTGGTAACTTATCTTTTTCAATAGAAGTAATCTCATTCAAATTTGCTGTGAACTTTGTAAAACCATATTTTTCTTTTGGTTTCTTTACAGTATCACCAACTTTCCAAATAGTTTTTCCAGTTTTCTTATCCTTAAGAGAATCTGTCCATTTACCTATCAGACTCTGGTTCTTCCCAGATTTATTACTAGAAATGATATCCACCGTAACAGCTTCGGATCTACCACTAAACATACCAGTTTTCTCGAATGCAATGATAGCTTTCCCACTCTTTGATGAAATAACCTCAATTTCATTGGTGGGTTCAACATATCTTTCACCGGCAATCAAATTCTTAACCATGGTGGTTGGCTGAACCCATTCAAAGTATTCCCCTGATTTTTTAGACTTTAGTTCGAAAGTACCTTCATTATTTAATTCAATGGATTTACCCCAGAATTTTTGAACTGGTGTAACTGTATAACTACATTCCCAATCGTTATGTTCAGCATGGAACGCAAAAATTTGAGGTTTATGTGAAACTTTCTCAGCTATTAATCTAAAACCCATATCCTCTCTCACTAATTCATAAGTTTCACCTAGTAACGGATTAAATGGTTTACGTAATGATCTGGTCCTATCCCTGTAAATCGATAATGAGGATATAGCAAATGCGGAAACAACAGCCAATGGTTCAAATTGTGATTTCGGATCAGCTAATTGAGGTAAAATATTTGCATACTCAAAAGACTCTGAAATTGTTTGTAGGATTGAGATCGGCTCATTTGACGTAACAGGCATTGTAATTGATGTTAGATCTTTACCGACATTTTTCCGTAAGAATGACAATAAACTTTGTGGGTATGAGTTACATATTGTAATGTCATCTCTACGTGATACCGGTTTTAGTGGTAATGGATATAAATCGCTGGACACAGACGAAGCGTCTGTTGTAACCTTACCAGATTGAATAGTTGATAGAGTATTTTGTGTCTCCGGATTCAATTGGGAATCTTTCATTTGTCTTTCAGGTAAATATATTTCACTGGATTCTACTGTTGTAGAACCTAGTATTGTATGACCGTCTATTTGGGTTTCGACATCAGCATCTTCGTCATCTAGTAGAATGACACCGATTGTACTTCTATCCTCAGCATCATAAAACATATCATTATCACTTAAGGAAGAGGATGCAATTGATAATCTCTTACCGTTGATCTGTTTTGTTAGTATATTATGGTCTCTGTATAGGACTTTACTCTGTTTAACAAATTGATTGAATAATTCTTCTAGTTCAGCAAGATTATTATATAGATCATGTTCATTACATGTATTTTCTGGAATTGCTGACTCAGAAGGATTGATTAGAGATTCTGCGGAGTCCATTGGGGATGATGCAGTCATACCTCTAATCCGTCCACGACCTCTTAATGACGAAGATGCAGAATTTGAACGCCGGATATCACCGAATGTTGGTTCTGGGTCAATCAATGTGTACGATAATGAGTCATTTTTGTATTGTTCTAATCTTTGTTGGATCAGCAACAAGTTTGCACTAAAATCTTCATAAGCTTCATTTGGTAGTGGAACATAAGATGAAATATCAGTCAATCTTGAAGAAGGCCTTGCAATGACATCACTTTTTGCTACACTCTTCGATCTTTTACTTAAACGTTCACTTATAACATCGTTTGCAGTAACTATAGTACCTTCATTTTCACTAATTGTATTTGCTAATTCATCACTGATAAAACTGTCTGACTCATCATTTTGTTCAAAACATGATTGTAATGCTTGAACCCAAGTATGCCAACTATTAACATCCTTAGATTTTAAGGCCCAAATTTCCATCCCTGAATCAATGATAATCAATCTATCTTTCTTGTTCGCTGAAACTGTTGATAATTTAATTACAATTTCACCTCTACGTGTTTGATTATGATCATTTAAATAATATGATAAAGTACCATATCTGAAATCCAATGTAAAAAATCTTCTTTTGAAACCCTGTAATCTTTTCCTTCTCTTCTTAGATAAGTAGCCTTGGATATATCTACCTTGCCCTACAACAAATACAGAATCTCTTTGATTTGTTAAAGCAGGTTTTAATGAGTTTAACAAAGGTGTTGAACCTGAATGGTTACTATGAATCGACTGAATGTCAGTCTGAATAGCGCTTGCATTAAACAAGATTTTCTTCTTAACATTCTTCGACGCAGTATTATCCAAAATAAAAGCATAATAATAATCAGAATCCATTACTTCTAAATCCCCTTGATACATTGTATTCCCAGCAATATGGCCAATCCATTTGACTAAAGTGAAACCTGAAGCCTGTAACCTATCTCTTAATGGTTTTTCCTGGGATTGTTGTTGAATATTAGCAATGGATAGGGAACTTCTTGAGTGTGTTTCGCCATTTGAACAAATTGAATTATTTCTATGCAATACTGCTTTATTTGTAAAATCCAATGCAGCTTTAGTATCTGGTGCGATATGTAAACCTGGTGTTTGATCATCTATACTAGTTTTCAATTTCTTATATATTCCTAAATCAATTGATTTTTTCAATGGTTTCACTTGATAATTGATCGTATCCCCATGTGAACACTTCACCCATCGTACCACAAAGGATCTATTCTGAATATCGATCGTTTCCATAGCGTATCGTTGTCTTGTCTATAGATCTTGAATATTTTGGAAATTGTAAAGATATTTGTCTTTTATAAATATAGTAAATGAAATAATGATGCTAATTACTCCCTATCAATTTGATCTGATCTCAGAATTGACGAACTTGAATTGAAGCAAAATTACGAAATCGTTGAATGAATGAGAAAATACGAAACAAAATCTACAATATGTTAATGCACTTTATCGTTCACTGTTTGTTGTCTGTCAAAATAACGGTCGTATACGTTCACAACGCCTTGGTAGCGCAGAACTGATTAAATAACAATAAACACTGAAAATTTATTTTGTCCCGTTTCGTTTTATCGTTTCGTTCGGCTCAAAAAATGTTTCGTTTTAGCCGAAGGGTTGGTCGGCCGAGTACGGTAAGTTGTGTGTGGCACTGAGCCTACATCATTTTTGTACGATATTTTCAGGGGTGAGCGCTGAAGGTTCCGGAATTGCTCGGAATGGAGACTTCGGATGGTAGAACAATTAAGAGTGTGACATTTTGCTATCTGAGAATTATAATAACAATAGTGTCGACAAAAGCTCACCGGTGTCACAATAGATAAGTCGGTCGAGATTCCAGGAGATAAATAAAGTTATATTATGAATAATCGGAATATCTGAATCGGGTTTTGTTGCTAAAATGGTTACGTATCTGGTCTGTTTTAGATAAACGACACATATTATATCTTGGATTGCTTACATATCTTTTTATATAGAAGAATCCTTATACATCTTAGTATATAAACCTAATGCCTTAATTGGGAACAGAAATCTATAACTTGGATATTCGATTGCGCACGAGTGGTTGAAGACACCCTCAACGGATTCGAACTTCCATTCACCGTGTTTAGTTTGACGATCCTTTAACAATTGAATGCCTCTATCAATAATTTTTTTTTTTGGATATTCTGCCAGGATCAATGCAATTAAAGTCCATGCAGTTTGTACCACCAGTGATTTGTCACTGTTCACATAATTATGTAATTCACTAGATTTCATAGATTCACCCCAACCGCCATCTTCCATCTGTTTACTAACTAAGAAATCACAACCCTTTCTAACATATTGGGAATTCGCATAGGTTTCACCAATCGAATGTAATGCCTCGATGGCAAACATCCCAGCATAAGTGAAACATATCCCCCAACAGCCGTACCAACTACCATCTTCTTGTTGACTTGCTTTCAAATAATCTATGGCAATTTTAATCCTTTGAGAAATTTCATCATGACGATACTTATAATTTTTATGGAAGTATGTTAAACCGAGTACAGAAGAATCTGTACATTCAACATATGGATATTCAACCATGATATTGCCAAAAACTTCCGCTGGATTCAATTTCTCCATAAATAATGGAGCCTTGATCTTTTCATATGTCGCAAACGAGCCATATTCAAAATTATTAACATTCTGTAAATTTAACAAAATGTCTATACCTTTGTATAGTCTCTCATCTGTAAATTCATTATGTATCTCCTTAAATACATCCGAATTTCTAACCATGATGATTGCTTTGATAGATTCAGCTGTACAATCAGAGACGGTATAACCCTGTGTCTTTGTTGAGAAACCCCACGCACCTACTCTTTTATCACGGAAACTATTGGCTACACATTCAGTATCGAATTGTGAACGACACAGGAATTTATAAGCTCTTGTAACTAAATCATGGAATTCTGGTAATTCGGCTAAATTAGCCATGAATAAATATTGAATGGCAAATGCACAATCCCACGTCTGAACACCATTTGTACCCATTACAGTCATCCCCTGAGGACCATGAAATAACGCATCTTTAAATCTATATTGAAATTTCTCAAATGCCATTGAATGAGCACCTTCTTCGATGTATGTCACCAAGGCACAGAAAGCCTGGTTGACAGGTGCAATACATAATGAGTCTGTATTTTCCATTTCTTTTTTGATCAAAGAATAAACAGTTTGTTTACTCTTTTCATAAATAAACTTCGGTCTCATATAATTTTCATAAAATACAATACAATCATTTGCGACGTCCAATACTTTTGAGTGTGGATAATATAAATCAACACCACAGACGGTATTTCTATGTTTACTGAAATTAATTGAATCAAATGGTTTTGTATAAATTTCGCTTCTAATTTCTTTTAATAAGGGATTCAATTCACATTGGAATCTTGTCAATGATAAATAACTTAATGGTAAATAAACTGCTCTAGTATGTACCCACCATCTGCCTGGATGAATCGGTAATTTGTAAGGTAACAACCAAGTCTCAGGAGGAGCAGGATTCACACCTTCCCATTTATATAAATTTAATAAACTTAACCATGATTTCCCCCAATGTGGAGCACCAATGGCACCACCTAATCGATGTAATGTCTTGCGTGCTCTGACACAAACCGGGTGATCTTCAGACATACCTAACAATCTCAATATGACATAGTTTAAAACAGTACCGAAAACTGTTGATTTATCTACTGAATGTAAACCCCAACCACCATCTACCGGATGAGCCGTATTAACAATATATCTAATTATTTCAATACGTTCATGTTCGGGGATTTGTACACCTGCGATGTAATTAACAGCGACGTACCCAATAGTCATGAACATTGGTCCTTTGTATTGGCATGGAAATATACCTGATTCAGGTTCTTGCAGCAATTTAAAGAATGACGCACCATTATGGCAGGCATCTCTAGCGGTGAATGTCTCTGGATTCTCAGAATTTTTGACTGGTGCTGGATATGGGAATGAATCATCTTGCAGTAACCATTGAGTGAATGTGGATTGAGGATCTCTAGTTGGGTCCACCTTAGGTAAATATTCCCAACTTTCTCTACCTAGTTGATCCGTACGTAGTCTCCATTTCTTAGGGTCGGTCTTTTCCAAACCAATTGTATCAGAATATAATTCAGCCATAGCTTGTTAATCTTTTGGTATTTGTCAAAATAGAATTATAAAACACTATCTAATTAGCTTGTCACATATATATGTGTATGAATATCAGACGTTTATGTTCCATTGCTCAAGCTCGTTTGTAAAACCTTGTGCATCCCATTATTCGGATATAACTCGAAAACAAAGAGTGTAGTGAAATATTATTTAAACGAGCTGAATGGAACTTTGTTCTCGAGAGAAAGCGAACATGGGAAACTGCGCACAGCGTATACGGAGTCATACAATACATTTATATACTGATCGATCAGTAGAAGTGGTATTTAAAGTAGTGGAATATCATATAATGAATGCTGAGGATAACTTAATGACTAAGTACGCCACTCCATATATGCTAAACACTCACAATATGACAACATTGTAGAATAGACGTTATAATGCCTTGCTTCTTATTAGTTGTTTAACATCCGTCCTTAGTGTACTCTCTAAAAGTACTGTACATTGTGTCAACTTGTGAAGCCATATTATAGGAGTAGCATTTATATTATCTGTAGACTATGTTATGTGATATTGTGATATATTTGATTTGCTAGTGTTAGCCCTAACTTAGGTCTTTATTTGTTGCTCAGCGTGAAAAATTTCTTGCACGATAACGCTACCAGCGAAAAATTTATTGTAGCGACACTGATGAGATTCAGCTAACTTGAAACAGTTGTCGATGACCAAAACGACTTATAGAGAGGAGGCAATTTATATAAGGATATATTTGTCTCAAATCTGAATAGACAACTCATCCCAACAATACGAACACAGCTCACTGTACAATTATGTCGGAAGTCATCTCAGTAGTGGCACGTAATGGTGCATTTCAAAAAAATATGATCACAGAATCCTTTGAAAGTGACAACAGCGATAACGAGGACTACAATATGTCCGAAAGTGAGAACGAGGCTAAGCCTGCCACTAGGCAGATTGCTAGCGACTCGGATATCATGACTCCTGGTGAATTAATTACTGATGATCCTGTATGGATGAGAGGTCATGGTACTTATTTCCTTGAGAATAAAACATACTCTTCTGTTGCTGGTACTGTTTCAAAAGTTAATAAATTATTAAGTGTGATTCCATTAAAAAGTCGTTACGCACCAGAGACAGGTGATCATGTCGTTGGCAGAATTGCAGAAGTAAGTAACAAAAGATGGAAAGTCGATATTGGTGGAAAACAACATGCTATATTAATGCTAGGTTCTGTAAATTTACCAGGTGGTATCCTAAGAAGAAAATCAGAATCTGATGAATTACAAATGAGAAGTTTTTTGAAAGAAGGTGATCTATTAAACGCTGAAGTGCAATCATTATTTCAAGATGGTGCCGCATCATTACATACAAGATCTTTAAAATATGGTAAATTAAGAAATGGTATGTTTGTTGAAGTACCTAACTCTTTGATTGTTAGATCAAAGAATCATACACATAATTTACCAGGTAATATTACTGTAGTATTGGGTGTTAATGGTTACATCTGGTTAAGAATGACTTCAAAGATGGATTTAGCAAGAGATATGCCACCAGGTGGTTCAACACAGACAACCGATGGCTTAGTAGGGCCAACAGGTGCAGTGTCATTGAATCCAAATTCAAATATTTCAATTACAAGATTAGAGGAAGAATCCTCATGGAAAATATATTCTGATGAAAATGATCCAAATATTACAAACGCTATAAAACAAACGATATCAAGATATGCAAATATTATTAAAGCTCTTGCGTTCTGTGAAATTGGTATTACACAAGAGCGTATAGTGTTAGGTTACGAGGCAAGTATGGTATATAATGACATTGGCTCCTTAATTCAAAAAGATAATATGGAAAATATTGGTCAAGAAGTATTGAATGTAGAAAAGATGAGAGGTAACGCTGTATAATCTTTTTTTTCTAATTGATGAAATGTTAGAAATATTTAATCATCTTTTTATATGGTCATTAAACAATATTACATAAATATATATTTATTTATAAATGTGTAGGGCTGTCATTAAGGCAATAAATACAGAAACAAAGCATTCTAATTACATATTAATGTAATTATTCCTTGGTGTATTCAATACCTTTACCACTAGCGAAAGTAGCAGCAACGATCAATGGGAAAACAACTGTAACATCAGCGTAAACCTTAACAGATTTGGCTTCAGCCTTAATTTTACCCCAAGAGACAGCTTCATCAGGTCTAGCACCTGCATCAGAACCATCGAATTCTTGACCAGTGTTAATGTAAACAGCGTAATCAGCACCATTTCTCATTAGACAGGCATTGGCGATATGATGCTTGATTAAACCACCACCAAGAATCAACATACCAGCTCTAGAAGCTTCCATAGACATAGAGTTGATCTTTCTGATATCAGCAACAATATCTAATCTTAATTGTTTTGGAGAAGCTTTGAAAGTATGGAAGAATAACATATCACCAATGGAACCATCAGTAATAGAAGGACAGAAGACTGGAATCTTGTTCTTGTGAGCCCAGTATAAGACAGAACGTTCATCATTGATTTCCTTACCTAATCTATCAATCATCTTAGATGGAGTCCAAATTGGAACATTTAATTCTTGATTAGCATCAAGACAAGAATCACCATGCTTCTTAACATATTCTTCTTGTTCTTCTAACATCTTGTCTAAGATTGGAACAATCCATTCTTCGAATTTACAATAGTTATCATTTGGAACAACTAAATTACCAATTCTGTTCATACCTTCCTTACGTAATTCAGCACCCTTCCAAGCGAATTCACCTAAATAAGTTGGAGCTAAACATTTAATGAAATCTTCTTCGATACCACCAGCAGATGTAACAATAGCATCAACCATCTTGTGTTGAACTAAGTATCTTAAAGTTTCTCTTAAACCTGAACTGATTAGATTAGAAGTATAACCCATGAAGATAGTAGTCTTTTGAACACCATTTTCATCGAAGGAACCTTTCTTGTCATGATCATCTAATTCATCAATATGCTTACCTCTCCAGGATCTCATGTTATCAATGATGTCACAAGCTTGACCAACGGAACTAGCTTGGAAACCCATGGTCTTCATGGCATTGATCAAATCACTGGCACGCATATCCTTTGCATTTTCCTTAGAATAGTCGATACCTTCAACTTTAACGAAATGTTCTGGAACTGGGACAGATTCCATTAGAACTGCATTTTGCAGCATTTCTGGTAATTTTTCATTTAGATTAGACATGATGTATGTGCTTCTTGTCTTGTTGTAATGTAGTAAGAGCTAACTTTAATAAGATATTATACGTACAATTACTCCCTAAAAAGGAAAATATAAAAGAATATACAACCTTATATATAAGAGAAAAGATTAGTAAGTTTGAAGGAAACTAAAGTTGATCAAAGGCCCCACTACATGCCTCTCCCCCCTTGAACAATTAATCGAAGCTACCTTTGTTGCTTGATTCCCTCCAGTGGACACAGAGATGAAATAATTTTTCATAAAACTTTTCTCGATGTCATCATCGTCAATATTTTTCACTTTTTTTTGATATCACCGTGCGATCGTTTCAGTGAAACTCGCTGACTGGCACAATGAATAAAAACTAGAGGAAGGCAGTTCTTTATTCGTAATTTTACTAAACGTGCACTGATATTACTGCAGAGCATATATCTTGTACGGTATATTGATAAACTTCAAAGTTTAGTGTACTTTAGTGGCTGACTTACTGTCTGTTTGTCTCCTAAGCAACCATCAGGAAAAGGATGTCGGAAATCAAGTTAAATTAGAGTGATATATTCAAATAAGTTAGTTAGTGTGATATATCTATCGAAAAGTGACTATGGGGACTGAGATTCAACTTGCAGAAACACATAAACTTTCTCAGGATACTTACTATCTCTCATATAGAATTGATAGGTATCGTCAATATCATTAAACTTCAAACATATGTCAACGGTAGTCCCCGGATATATATAATTAACATTACGATAATTTAATTTAGTGATTGATTTGTTCATATATCTCTCGGCAAATAATGTCAAAATCTGTGTACTGAATGGTCCTTGTACCAGTATATCCTTATAACATTCTTGATTTCGCACGTATGCGTGATCCCAATGTATTCTATGTGGATTGAGAGTCAATTGACTATACCTAACAATATCCATCTCATTAAAGGTAAATTTACCAATAATTGTATCTTTTTCCAAGTTACTAATCCTCTGCTTTATCGTATTGTTTTGTTTAGGTTCAGAATTCGTATATACTAGAGTTCGTATCTCACTTAGTAATTTCGTTTGTTTTTCTATATCAACGATATCTCTTTGTAGTGTAACAAACGCATCACCTCTGTATGATCTGATGTTCTTGACATGTTCCAAACACGTATATTCTTTATTTTTACGTAATGGTTCAATTTGTTCAATTGATCCTCTAGCCCACATCCTTCTCCTAAATGATTTATTTTGAAACTTAGGCATTAGTTGTTCAGGGGATATATCTTTATAATAACCATCTGAGGCTAAATCTTTACTTGTTCGGTTGAAATATAAGAAGTTTTCATTGATATTCAAATACTGAAAGTCCAATTTGTTTGTAACCGATATTTGGTCATTAATTAAATTATAGAAGTTGTTCATATGGTATGAGGAGGTGAAATCCTTAACGAACCAACTTAGTGTCTTATAATCTGATATTATCATTGGGAATGTGTAGTTAACGTTATTGATATATACAGTTGCAAATACTCAAATATAAACTGGTGTGTATAACTCACAATTTAAGATCTTTCTTTATTGACTATTGAATCAGCATCATGATAGCGTTTAAAACCCTATAATATATATATCTGGAAGTTTGTCACATTTCCACCGAGAGACAGAGAAACCATGGAACGGTGTTGCTCTTTAGTTTCCGCCGCGGGTCCACTGTTATTGTTTGTACTCGGGAAAAAGAAAGAAAGAAAGGCAATCAATTTTTATATTGATAAATGATTAATAAATTGATGAGGGAGCTAATTTACAGACTGTATTTGTTGCAATACAAGTATATGTATCTTTATGGAAGCAGCCATAATAATATTACTCGAAAGTACATATTAGGAAACTGTGCAATACCAATATAGTGCGGTGTTATATCAAAATGGACAATCCCGTGATTACAGGAACAACTGCAAATACATATGTTAATAGCATTGCTGTATGGCAGCCAGATAGCGAAGTTAAAGCATGTTTACAATGTGGTACAAAATTTGATTTTATAATACGAAGACATCATTGTAGATGCTGTGGTGGAATATTTTGTGGTCGATGTTCTAACCATTTTTTAAAATATGATGTATCAAAGGTTAAAGTTGTTAGGCGTAATAATGTTGAGAAAAATATAGATACAGATGAACCGAATTCTAAGCTAGTATCTTACAGAACATGTACGACATGTTATAATTCTTTAAAAGGATCAGGTCTTATAATACAATCTAGTAGTGAGAACAGTAGCCGCACTCCCACAACCGGTGAAGCTCATGGTACAACATCAGATACTGATAGAGTAATAACAATACCAGGAAATGTTAAAAATAATGTTAGAGAATATTCGCATCAGATAGATCCAAATGCGGATAATTCAACAAGTACAGAAAATAATGAAACTGATCAAGAAGATTCACATTGTCCAATATGTAATTTAAATTTATTAACTTTAGCAAATGAGGAAGAACAAGGTGATCATATTCAAGCATGTATTGAACAAGCAGAAAATAGTCATCAACATAAAAATAATGCAAACAATATAGAATCTCCAGATAATTCAAATAATAATCCAACAGTGAAAAATAGAATGCTTGTTTATAAAATTAGTAAAAAAAATGATGATAATAATGAGAATCAAGAATATACAGAATGTCCGATATGTTTTGAGGAAATGTTACCAGGACAGAAAGTAGGTAGGTTGGAATGTCTTTGTGTATTCCATTATAAATGTATTAAAAGTTGGTTTGCTAAAAAAACTCAAAAGATGCTAGAATTGCATCATAATGATAACGATTATACATTTGTAGGTAAGAACTTCTGTCCATTCCATGATGCAATCAATTAGTAATATCAATATATAAATATTTAAAGATGATATGTATTCATATATATATAATTTAATAATAGAAACAAAACTGCATTTCAAAATTTCGGTTGATTTTGAGATACGATTTCACTCAGATTAATATTGAAAATTTTGTGTTGATATTATATTATTTAATTACAATATTGAATTTGAATACAAGAGTAATTCAGACAATAAAAAAAATAAACCAGAGTAAGAACATCATATTAAGCATGTTTTTTCCCAAACATATGGCTCCGTTTCGAAACTGTATATTTACCGAAACTGTTTCTCCCGGTAGCCAAGTTGGTTTAAGGCGCAAGACTGTAATTGATTATTTGACAAGTCACTTTGAAAGGTAACTGTCATAATAATAACACAATAGATAATCTTGAGATCGGATGTTCGATTCATCCCTGGGAGATACAATTCCTTTTATTTTTACCACAATAAACACTCCCCTAATTAATATTTAGCCGCTGTCTTTTTATTTTATTTTATTACCCTTATTTTGATTCGGTGTTTGTTTTGTTGTCGCACATGATTCGTATAGTTCGGCTGATAAAATTATTATCAGTTCATATAAATAAATAAAATAAAGGCGTTTCTAATAAAATATTCCTAACTTTCTTTAGAGAAATCATGGAAATGAAATATCCAATCAGTCTCCTCAAATCTCAGTAAAGATCTGATAATATATATCATGTGAGGTGGGTAAACAGGGAAAATCAGTTACAATTTTAAGAACCTTAATATATTATTTGGTGGACTTTATCTTATTTATTCCTTATCTTGTACAACCGAGTTAGTATTGGTTAAATTTTACTTAGATTATATATTTATATTTATATATGCGTGTATAATAACAGTGTTGGAAAGTTAAATAAAGAAACGATGCCTAAAAACAAAAAAATTTATGAATGAAAATTCCTACTTAAAAATTTGAGACTCATGGTGACAGTTACAAATATGATTTATTTATTCTTAAAGTCATACAGTTTTATTCATGAAGTACACCCCCTTAGTTTGAGGGCCAAAACATCCTGGAGTGATATACCGCTGATGTCATCAGCTATATATATCAGACATACATTTATCTGTATATTCAAAAACTCTGATTAGTTTTAAAAGAGGCCAACTCTCAGCATGTTTCTGTGGAAACAGTTCTGTCGATGAACTGAATAATAGATGCAAAATAAGATATAATGAATTCATAGAATATTAAAATATTACCCAGACCTATAAAAAAGTATGTGTGCTATTCAAAATAACCAGCATAATTCATTATTTATTCTCATTAACGTTTAATAATAAAAAGAATATCGGCAGAATTTTGCACGTATCTTGAATATATAACAAATTATAGAGCTACCAGTTGCTGAATTGATATTTTTCTCAGAAATATTAAAAATATTCAAAATATTGTTCTTCTTAAAGTTCCTAGAAGCTGAAATTTGTAACCGACTCTTATTTTTGGAAAAAAAGATAATACTTGAATGATTGAAATATTCAAAAGGAATTGTCCTTTATGCACTCTATATATGACAATATTTAGTGACATTTTTAATTTCGAAAGTGAATACCGAAAATTTCAAAAATCACGTGCCCCAAAATTAAAATTTTATGAAAAATTTATTTTTTGCGATGAGATGAGTTAAAACAGTTATACTTGAAAATAATAAACTTCATAGTAAATAAACTCATATTAGACATCAAATAGTTATCCAGTAAAACCAAGAGATTCCGCAAAAATATGAGTGGTAAAGTTAGTAAAAAATCTTCTAAAAGCGAAGTTGCTTCATTAGCTGCTAAGATTAGAGCTAAAGCAGTAGAAAATCGAAAACAAGCTAAGAAAGATCACAATGATGAAGACATGACTGAAGAAGAACATATAGTAGAAGAATCTAAAAAGAAAGAAGATAATGATGAAAATGAAGAAGAAGAGTCTAACGATGCTGAAACATTCGAATCTTTCACACAATTAAACTTGGTACCTGAATTAGTTCAAGCTTGTAAAAATTTGAACTATGCCAAACCTACGCCAATTCAAACTAAAGCTATTCCTGCTGCTTTAGAAGGTAATGATATTATTGGGTTAGCACAAACTGGTTCCGGTAAGACTGCCGCTTTTGCTATTCCAATTTTAAATAAACTATGGGAGGATCAACAACCTTATTATGCATGTATATTATCACCAACCAGAGAATTAGCACAACAAATTAAAGAAACATTTGATTCGCTAGGCTCACTAATGGGTGTCCGTAGTGTCTGTATAGTTGGTGGTATGAATATGATGGATCAAGCAAGAGATTTAATGAGAAAACCACATATTATAATCGCTACACCAGGGAGATTGATGGATCATTTAGAAAATACTCGTGGTTTCTCTTTGAGGAAACTAAAATTTTTAGTTATGGATGAAGCTGATAGATTATTAGATATGGAATTCGGTCCAGTGTTAGATAAGATTTTGAAAATTTTACCTGTTCAAGGTAGGACTACTTATTTATTCTCTGCTACTATGACTTCCAAAATTGATAAATTACAAAGAGCAAGTTTAACTAATCCAGTTAAATGTGCAGTTTCAAATAAATACCAAACTGTTGACACCTTAGTACAAACTTTAATGGTCGTCCCAAGTGGGTTGAAGAATACTTTCTTGATTTATTTATTGAACGAATTCATCGGGAAGACAATAATTATTTTCACTAGAACTAAAGCTAATGCTGAAAGAATCTCTGCACTATCAAATCTGCTAGAATTTAATGCTACCGCATTACATGGTGATTTGAATCAAAATCAAAGAACTGGTGCTTTAGATCTTTTCAAAGCTGGTAAAAGATCTATTTTAGTAGCTACTGATGTTGCTGCAAGAGGTCTAGATATTCCATCTGTTGATATTGTTATTAATTATGATATTCCTGTAGATTCCAAATCTTACATTCACCGTGTTGGTAGAACTGCAAGAGCTGGTAGATCAGGTAAATCTATTTCTTTAGTGTCTCAATATGATCTGGAATTAATCTTGAGAATAGAAGAAGTTTTAGGTAAAAAATTGCCAAAGGAAAATGTTGACAAGGATATTATTTTATCATTAAGAGATTCTGTAGATAAAGCCAATGGTGAAGTTGTTATGGAAATGAATAGAAGAAACAAAGAAAAACAAGCTAGAGGTAAGGGTAGAAGAGGTAGAATGATGTCTAAAGATAACATGGATAGAGAAGAACGTTAATATATACGCTATATAGAAATTAATGCATATTGTACAATAATTAAAAATCTGCCAGTCATAATTAATAAATTTATGCTTATTAGATTTAATATTTACAATTATTTAGATGATATATTGTCTCTATTAACTTCATTAAATGCCTTGTCGTATCTTTCAACCGCATATGTTATGGAATTTAATGTGGGCTTCAAGTATGCCGTACAAGTATTTGCAAATTCTTCCCCATCACCATTCTTAACATCTGTTAATAATTCATTCAATTTTTCAATACAACTTTTCAAGTGTTTATAAAGTTTGTTTACCTTTATAGCTTGTTTATACTCACCACTTTGGAAATGAATATAGAAATGTTTTAAGAATTCGCAACATGTTGTGTGTAGGATCCTACAACTTTCAATCAATTCTGGTGGTAAATCTGATTTGGCATCTGATTCACTGAGGACGTTATTCACAAATGTTCCCAACACTGGATCAGTATTATTATGTTTTGCCTGTTTTGCGTTAATTTTTACCGCCGATATAACCTCGTTGTTAACAGCTATACTTGTTTCTTTATCTGGTAAAATTTTACTTAGATCCATATCTGTAGTTAATGATTTAACAACATTATCGATATTTTCAGCTATCATTTCTTTAGTGATAGCATCATCATCAATATTATTAGTAGTTGATTCTGCTGATGTAGATTTTTCCTTTTCACCATCTATCATTTGTTGTTGTTGTGCCTCAGATTCCTTTGTTTTTAAATGAACGATTGCATATGATGCTGCATAACTTGGTTGTAAATCATTAATATTAAGAGATTCTTTCTCTTCTTCATCCGGACTATCATTTTGTAATTTTGCCCTTGAATATTCATTTTCTAACGCCATTATCATCTTTTCACTTAATCTATTCATACCTTTCAAAATATCAACGGTACCATCATTATTACCATTAATATCTAAACCTGGTCTCATTGTAAAATGTGGTCTATGACCGAATTTAACCGGATCATCTTCTTCATTCCCATCAATATCGATAAATTTTTTAACTGGATGAGTTAATTTTTGATCATCCATTCTATCATATTCTTGATCTAAATTAATATATCTATCAATAATTACATCACCTCTATCACTTGCCATTAATTTTTCACCTCTTAATTTACGAAATAATTTTGAGCTGAAAAATCTTGCCCAAAATTCTTGTTCTTTAAAATTTTTGGGGACGTTATCATCATAAGCTTTCTTAACGATTGGATAATTTTGAAAGATTGAAATGATTTTCTCTCTAGATAAATTAACGTTAACTTTATTTTCTGATGACGCAACAGGTTTAATAGTAGATAAGACATTATATGGACCAATTCTTTGGGAAGTAGATAATGCAAATGTTCTTAATAGTGGCACACGAGTTGACCAAAACTCTTCCGGCGGTAATCCTGCATTCATTACAGTCTCTTGAAATGCTTTCATTAAGTCTTTATCATTTTTCAATAGTGATTGTTGTAATTTTAAATTAGTCAAAAGTTTCCCCCGAGATAAAGAATCATCTAATTGTGCAGTATTAATCAATGGTACAGCAATAACGGTTTGTTGTTCTAACGACGAATCCATTTTCCTTTTCTCATCATAAATTTCTTGATCTTTATATCTTGAAATGATTTGTTGTAAAGTAATTTTGATGTTATCCATGACGTCTCTATTGTTAAATGAAAACATATGTGTAATAGGTTTTGGTGGTGCAATAGGTTCACCATCATTACCTTTCTGCCTTTTGGTCTCTTCATCTAATTCTTTAATTTTACCAATTAGTCTTAACATCATCTTTTCGCTTGTTGCAGGTGTAGCCTGCAATTTATCTATAGTGTCTAATATAATATTATGTTGTTTGTCACCTGAAGTTGATCTCCATGTCATTTCTGCAGGTGATACATCTTCATTAATTGTAATAATACCTGCAACCTTCTTATATGTAGCGGCCCCAGAATGTGACATTATGCGTATTTCTTATTCTTAATGATGTTGTATGGACTGAGCTGGACATTAATGTACTTTACACATATATATGTATACGTATTTTGAATCATAATTTTTCAGTTGATATAACCTACGTTCCAACTGTTTGTCTCCCTTTCTCATTTCACCGCTTACAGGGACAAAATCTCACAGTGAAGCGAAGGGCTAAACAATACGCTTTTTCACTATCATACGAAGAACTTAGAAATAAACATGATATCCTGCCGTATAGGTATAAGCGAAACAGCTTTATATCATATTCCTTACATATGGTTTACAATCGGCTATTTTCAAATAAATGGGTATGTGTCCGACAAGTAGTGCCTAAAATGTGAATAACTCCACTGATATGTGTGATATAATTATTGATATAAATAGCATTAAGTGTTACATACACCGCACATCACCATCTACTGTTACCTGTTTATTTCCAGCAACAATCACACATGAGTCCATACACACCAAGCTGCTTTGACTTTCCCATTCTTTTCTGTACAGAAAATTCTCGAGATCGAAGCAAAGGCGTGTCTCTTTTGTTGTCTCCGCGGCTAATTCCCAAAAGGGGAGTGCGGTATGAGGATCCAGCGAGACATCACACTGTACGAATTCATATAGGGTAACAAAAGGCGTTTCTGCCCCCATCAGTCTTCCTTCCGGCACAGTGAACCCAAGAAACAAAGCAAAATAAAATTTTCTATTTGTTTCGCAGTCGCCTGTCTGTCTCTTCATCTTTCTGGCGCTAGTTGCGAAAAATTTTCAGTCTTATGGAATTTTTCAGTTTTCCCACTGTATGGAGTGCGCAGTAAACGTGGTAGCTGATTTTTCTGTTGAAGAATACAGTGCGCATTAAACAGAGTTAACAAACGCTCATCGAATAAATTTTCAATTTCATTTTTCATCAACTTATAAGAGATAGATAATCATCTCACATACTAATCACACACATACTTGTACTACATCACACCAAACCAAGCTAATATAACGATGTCCTCCCCAATTCTAGGTATCTCCTTCGGTAACACTTCTTCTTCCATTGCTTATATCAATCCAAAGAATGATGTCGACGTCATTGCTAATCCAGATGGTGAACGTTCCATTCCATCTGTCTTATCTTATGTCGGTGAAGATGAATACCATGGTGGTCAAGCTTTACAACAATTAATTAGAAACCCAACTAATACTATTGTTAACTTCCGTGATTTTATCGGTTTAAAATTTGAAGAAGCTGATACTTCCAGATGTGCCGCTGGTGCTCCAGCTATTGAAATCGATGGTAAAGTTGGTTTTGCCATTAACAGAGGTGAAGACAACATTGAAAAGATTACTGTCGATGAAGTCGTCGCTAGACATTTAAATAGATTAAAGTTGGCTGCTGAAGATTACATTGGTCAAACTATCTCAAAGACAATCTTAACTATTCCAACTGATTTCACTGATATTCAAAAGGATGCTTTATCTGCTGCTGCTGCTAAATCTGGTTTAAAGATTGTTCAATTCATTAATGAACCATCTGCTTCTTTATTAGCCCACGTCCATGCTTTCCCATTCGAAAAGGATGTCAATGTCGTTGTTGCTGATTTCGGTGGTGTTAGATCCGATGCTGCTGTCATTGCCGTACGTAACGGTGTTTACACTATCTTAGCAACTGCTCACGATGCTAAATTAGGTGGTGATAACTTAGACGATGCATTAATTGAATATTTTGCTGCTGATTTCCAAAAGAAGAATCAATGTAATCCACGTAAAAACGCAAGATCCCTTGCTAAATTAAGAACTAATGCTATCATTACTAAGAAGACTTTATCTAATGCCACTTCTGCTACCATCTCTGTTGAATCCCTTGCTGATGGTTTCGATTACCATACTTCTATCAATAGAATGAGATATGAATTAACCGCAGGTAAAGTATTCTCTCAATTTACTCAATTTATCAACACTACTATTGAAAAGGCTAAATTAGATATATTAGATATCGATGCTGTATTATTATGTGGTGGTGTCTCCTTCACTCCAAAATTAGCTAACAACTTAGAATTTATGTTCCCAGAATCTGTTGAAATTCTAGGTCCACAAAACAAAGATGCTTCAAACTCTCCAAACGAATTATCTTGTTCAGGTGCCGCTTTACAAGGTAGATTGATCGGTGATTACGATGCTGATGAATTAAAAGAAGCTCTACAACCTGTTGTTCTAAACACTATGCATTTACAAAAAGCTATCGGTTTATTAGATGCTGAAGGTAAATTCGTCCCAGTTATCTTACCTGAATCCTCATACCCTGTTCAAAAGACCATTACTGTTAAGAACGTCAAGGGTGATTTCTTAATCGGTGTCTATGAAGCGATCTCTGAAATTAAGGAAACTACCATCGAACCAGAAGCTAAACCAGAAGGCGAAGCTGAAGAAGAAGATAGTGAAGAATGGTCAGATGATGAACCAGAGATCGTTAGAGAAAAAATTTACGTACCAGCTACTAAATTAATCGAATTAGGTATTAAGGATGTTACTAAGGGTTTACAAATCATTTTTAATATCAACAAGGATGCTGTCTTGAAGGTTACCGCTAGAGATTTAAAATCTGGTAACGTTGTTCAAGGTCATTTATAAATAAAGTATGATTACTAAATAACAACTTTATGTAAAAAACAAATTCAAAAACACGCAAATAGAATAAAACGAATAGTTCAACAAGTAACAGATAAATTCATCGGCAGATAATTAACTCAATTGACTCGACAATTGCTGACTAACAAATTCAATATTCCGTTATACTTTTCTATGCTATTACGAACATCGCCGAACCGGGCCGTTCCAGCTTCCGTTAGTTACAACGCGAGCTGAAACTAGTAAGTAGCTGCTACGGACACCGTTAGTTACACAGTTTACTCTCAACACTATCTATTACATCCGCTATTGTCTATCAATGATTCATAGATAGATAGAGAGAGAGAGAGAGAGAGAGAGAGAGAGAGAGAGAGAGAGAGAGGGTGTTCTCTGATCAAGAACGATTGACAGATCCGTCTCTCATCGGTTGCGATTAGTAACCCTCAGTTGTTTTATTGCTCAATATATTCCCATTCTGGATGTTTATCTTAGTTACAATAATTTTATATATGTCGCATATATAAAGAATAAGAACCATCTTTATAGAATAATCTTTACAACTTATCAAAACGAGACAACCACCAAACAAAAAATTGTAATGACTATCACTGCTGCTCCTTCAATGTATATCCTTGGGATGGGTTCCATGGGTACATTGCTTGCTGTAAACATGGTCCGTTCCACAAACGTCAACGTAATTCCACTATTAAGAAACATTACAAAAGTTAATAAATTTAAAGATGAATCTAACTCAACAATCGGTATGAGAAAGGTCTACCTTGAAGACAAACCATTAGATACGGTTAAATTATCCGAGGTATATTGTCCAGAGACATTTCCATCTGATAGAACTATTAAGAACCTGATCATTACTACAAAGACCTATCAGACAAAGGATGCATTGGAACCTTACTTATCATATATTAATAAAGAAACTAACTTAATTATGATTCAAAATGGGTTAGGTGTATTAGATGTAATGAGAGATGAAATCTTTAAGAGTGTAGAAGATAGACCAAATTTATTTCAAGGTGTTATTTCTCATGGTGCATTCCAGGATACTGGTTTCATTTTCAATCATGCTGGTTTCGCTGATATGAAAATAGCTAGATTACCTTGGGATGATAAGGATATTCTACAAACTAATTCGCTTGTGGAAAGGGATACTGTTGAGAATGAATTGGTACGTATCTTTATGGATCAGAACTTTAAGGAATCATTGGATAATAAACATATGACTTATCAAGAATTATTATTGGGACAATTATTCAAATTTTTAATTAATTCTTGTATCAACTCAGTCACTGCTATAATGGATTCAGATAATGGTGAAATTGTTGAGAATGGTAAAATCATATTTAGATCAATCGTTGAAGAAGCCTTAGATGTATTAAGGGTGGCATATAAACCATTATTTGAATACGAAAGTAAATACAATGGTATGAAGGATTACCCAGAATTGACTGTTGATAAGACTTTGAATTTAGACTACGTTGTCAGCGAAGTTAATAGAATTGGTTGTATCTTAAACAAACACAACAGTAGTTCAATGAGACAAGATACAAGATTTCTAAGAGATACAGAAATTGATTACATTAATGGCTATACTGTTCAATTAGCAAAAAAATTGAATCTACGTGAAGGAGCTGCAAAAGTCAATAAAACTATTTGTGAATTGGTTAATCTAAGACTTGCATTAAATAGGAAAAGAGCCTCTGAAGGTGAATGGAAATATAAATAGACATACTTCTTAGCTATAGTTATATAAAAAAATCAATAAATGCTTATAGATAATATATATTCATATATGTTATGTATACTTGGCACTACACGGTGTAATGTCGCATTTCACTCTCATGTTACTGTCTGTGACAGAGAGCCGGAGAAAGTACTAACTGGAAGTAAAAAAATATATGAAAAATAAAGGACCAAAAAATACGAAAAATGACTACTATGTTAGCAGACATCATTGACGAACAAAACAACAGCTGGAAACTCAAAATAGAATAGACATCAGTATATAGAAGGTACCATTACAAAACTATATTTATTCAATCGAAACGTTCAAAATTGTGTTACTGAGAACAACTATTTAACCAAATTATATTCCGTCTAGTTCCAAATTCATTACATCATTATAGAAAACTAAAATGGATTATGGTACAAATCATATAGGTGGCATTGAGCGCCCAGATGAAGTTGCTCATACACGTATAGAAACCAAAAACAGAGAGATTAATACATATAGTGAAATAGATAATGCAAACAAATTTAATAATGAAATCACCAAGAATACTGATAATTTAAACGAGACAACACAGGAAAACGTGGACGCTTCTAAGACTACTGTCACAAGCGAAAGATCATTACCTACCAACGAATATACTGAGCAACAAACTAAAGTAATTACTGGTGAAGCGAAATCAATTGAATTCAAAACTGATGATATTCCAGCTTCTACAGCTATAATTAATAAAATTATGACTATCCACGAGAGCGCCGAAGCCCAAACGACGTCAGTAAATGGCGGAAATAATATCAATGCTAGCAATAACAGTGATACTCAAATCAACAATGTGAATAAAGAACCTACCTTATATACCAATCAAACAGAAGCGACATCTATTAATGATGAATCAAACTTATTATTCCCAAACTCACATCTAATGCATCTTTCATTCATGAGCAATACTTTGCATGTTTCTCCCGAAGAAACTAAACGTATACATACAGATCCGGCGTATGAGAAACAAATAACCATAATTAATGATGTCGATGAGGAGGAGGATGTCACAAAATCCGTTGATAAAAAGGATACGCCCAGAGGCCACGACTATACGGAAGTGAAGAAAACTGTAAATAAAGTCATAGATACCAAAAGTAATAACGAAACTGAAATAACAAAAAATCCATTTAAAAATGCTACTAAACCGACAACAGTAAACTCTATTAAACAAGAGGATAGATGCAATAACAATACCAATCCGACCAACATCAATAACGAAGACAATCAAACAAATACTATTGTGATCACAGAAACTGAAAGCAGTAAAGAGCAAAGTACAGTAGCATATGAAAGTCCAATTGTTCCTGCAGGTGACAAGAAGTTAGAAGAAAAAAAGAAGCCTGGAAATGCTATGAGTAAGAAAGTAACGGAAACTGAAACACTGAAACCAACTGATAAAATTGTTATTATTGATGAAAAAGGTAAGAATCGTTCAACAGATATAAATACAAAAACTATCGAAATTGAAAACGAAGACACACGGGTAGAAAACACTGACAAGATGGATATCGATATTGATTCAGGACTCCAAGGAGAAAAATGCAAAACAGGTGTCATTGAGGATAATCAATATGAGGCGCTTAAAGATGCTACTAAAGTTGATATAGTTAACTTATCTAATATTTCCCAAATTTCGGATAATAAATCATTTGATAATCAAGCAGCTGAAATCCAATTAGAAGAGCCTACTCCAGCAATAGATCATGCAACCAATGAGCCGTCTACCACTGAGTCTACAGATGAAACAAGACTTAATAATAAACTCTCAAAAGATGGAGATGATAATGTTTACAGGGTACAACGTAATGAAACTGATGCCAAAGTTGAACACACTGTTCGTAAAAATCAAGATTCAACCAAAATGGACAAAACGTCTCAACCAGATATTCCTAAACCCATATCTATTGAGATATCACTTCTTAAAGAACAACATATTGCTAATTCAAGTAAAATTACGTCCCTGACAGAACAATTAGATAAAATGAATACGAGATGTAAAGTACTCGAAGACGAATTATTAAAAAGTAATACCACTATATCTGAGAGTTTAAGCAGCATTTCTATTCTAATGCAAAAATTTGTTAAAAACCAAGATACATTAAAGAGGGAAGTAGACACCGTTAAAAAATCACAATTAAAAATTGATGTAAAAAATGTAAAAAATGTAACGAAAAGAACAAGACGTGAAGGTATGATCATGGAAGAAGGGGATGTTGAATACAGAGTTATTTCAAGAAACTTGAGTAATAGAAGAACAAGCTCACAACATGATAGTAATGAACCCAGAAAGAGAAGGCATTTATTGACTGACACTCCCCAACATAGTCCCGAACCAAAAGCTCAAATTCCGAAACCTAAACCAACTAAAGTTCAGCGTGTTGCGACAGAAATATTTGAAAAATCTCAGTCTGCATTTGGAGCAGTGGAGAAACCTGCAATTGATTTAGCATCATCATTGAAAATGGCGACAACCAATGACACCATTGATTTTTCTAAAGGTAAATCACCACAGAAAAGCCCAAAAAGTCAATTATACGCCAAGGCTGCAGCTGCTTCAATGAAGTTAGTTCGCACCAAAACTGGCAAAAATAATATTAATGTATACGAACAAGTTCCTAGTGGACCTGGTATTCAACATTCTGCCGAGAAAATTGAGACCTCTAATCATGCAAGTTTATTAAATCTGACTACTTCACCAAGTAATCATGAACAATTAGATACTCCACAAAGGAAAATATCATCAAACTTGGTTGAATTAAAGCATGAACAAAGAATTCTGGGACAACCATTACCGATAAGAAGAAGCTCAAGTTCAGAAGCATTGTCGTCTTTTATCAAACCTGAAGCGGTAGCGAAGAAGGTATCGAGTAAAAATAAACAAATAATTACAGTCCCAGTCCCAGTCCCAGTCTTAGAACCAGAGGATGATTATGATCCAAATGGACAATTTAACGATATAGCTGTCGAAGCTAATGATGATTATGTTCCTCAGGTTGAAACTAAGAAAATACCGGACAATGAGGTTGTTAATACTGGGAAGATCACTGCAGCAGAGGACACTGGTACTGTTCCGGCGGAATCTAACCAAGTGGATGCCATTCCAGAGGAGGATTCTGAACAATTAAAGAGGAAACCAACTGTTAAAGGATTCAAATTGGTTCTAGCTGGTAAATTCAGGAAATCAATTCAATTATATATTGTTGATAATATCATTTACACTGGTGAATCTCCATATTCTGCAATTAGTTTCGTTTATTTCGTTGATTTAAAATACAGTAACGTTCGTAAGACTCGTGAGACTACCACGACTAATTTCAGTATTGGATTTCCCCATATTTTGATTGATGAAGGTGATAAAGCTATGGAAGTGTTAGGTAGCAATATAATGACACCAGGTTATTTAATGACTGTTGAATATTTCTTGGGTGATTATTTACAAGCATGTCATTTAGTCGAAGAAAAGCTGAGTCCCGGTTGTACCACTGATTATTGGAGAAGATGTCGTAATTTATTCCTACTATTGATGTATTGGAGACAATTAGCAAGAGAGAAGCGTGGTTTCAGACGATACACTATGTTACACGCCGTGAAAGAGATTGAAAATTTCAGATTACATGCACAACCTAAGAGTTATGCGATTAGTGAACCTTTCTTCCTTGATAAAAAAGAACAAGAGAGAATTGCATCATCTGGAAAACCGAGAGAATGGATGTATCAAGTTGAGAAAACACTTCCTTTCATTGGACAAAATGGTATTACTGAAGCTAACATCAACGCCGCCTTAGATGCATTGCTGAAACCTCC
>JAXQGP010000189.1:0-34147 GCA_037040125.1 Kazachstania sp. M6911
TAGTAAAATTAAATGTGATTCTAGAACAAGGTATCAAACGTCACAGTAACAACCTATAACGGTATTTTTACCTTCACTATCAATTCAAAAAAATCAAATACAGTAAAAAACAAGAATTCTCTCATAACGCATAATAGGTAAAAGATCCTAGAATCATGCACAATTAGGAATTCCAAACTATCCAACACACACAAACAAATAACCAAATAGAATATTGGACTAATCAAAAGAAAGAATACTATCAAATTTACCTGAATAATAATAATGGTGTCACACTTAAGCTAGCCTACTTTCTCAAATCAATACAACCATACAAGAAATAAAAAAATATTAGTCCTCATTATAGTTAAAAAAAAAAAGCTAGCAGAATAAAACCATAAGCCTCATGTACCGGCGTATATATTAAAAATAACAAAGGGTTTCTAAAGGGAAAATTCTTTCGGAGTCCACCTGAATTAAAAAGGAATCCTCGAGAAGCAAGATTCAGCCTGTTGAGTAAAAAAAAGAAGCGAGAAATAGCATTCGAACTTACTAACAAAAAAGGCCTCCTATATTGCCTTTTATATACCAGAACATAGTAACAAAATATTTGGATTTCTGGATCAATAATTTTTTTTTCTATTGAGATCCTCTCAAATAAATATGAGTCTTCGGGAAGTAAGGCCTCAGTGAACTAAGTAAAAAAAAGAGGCGAAGAATAATGCCCGAATTACTGGCAAAAGAGACCTATTTATGAATCCATTTTTCCTACTAACAAAAAAAGTGGTTCTAAAAAAAGAAGGAATCCAAGGAATATATTAATTAGGCCTCTAAAAAGTCTTAGAACCTGTTGGAACATTTTTGACACTCTCCTGTCATCCAAAAGAATGTGTCACAAAAGGAATCTTCACCTTTACCGTTGGAAAGAAAAAGGAACAGGGCAGAAAAAAAACTGGGGTGTCAAAACAAAGTGAAAATTGACACATGAGAAATCTTCTTTCCGTAGTAGATTTCCTTCTATGTAGACAAACCTATATACAATTCCATATTTTCTCTTTTGCATGCAGTTTCCTTTGTGCACAGTATAAGCCTGGATTGGGATCAGTTGAGGAGGTTTGGAGGTTTGGAAGTTTCTCAACCTTTCATAATCCATTATCTGTCTGGGAATATGCATCGTTACGCAGTGGTGATTCGTTGTATGGGATATGAAAATTGTTGGAATTTGCTAGATAAAGAAATTACATGGAAAAGGTAAAATATAAAAGAACAAAGATTCATTAAATTGATAATGTTCAATATTTATTGATCCAAATCATAAGGAATAAAATAGAAAAATGTAATTCAGAGTCATGCACAATTTTAACAATGCTAGTATTGGGGATTTATAATCACGAACATGTGAATCCAATAATATATAAGGGAAGAGTTTTTCATGATATGAAATAATTCAATTCCCTAAATATTTTGTATATTATTTTTAATTTGTATACTAAAAAGATCAGACGAATATACGTTGATCAATATAATATAGTAATTTGTACACTAATTTATTAAGAAATGCAATCTGATAATAATTCTAATTTACAACAAAAATCAATAGTCTCATCTTCTGTGAAATGGTCTTCACTTCCGTTTCTTTTTATACCCATAAATCTCTGCATATAGGTGAAACTGCGACACCTGCCATCAGTCTACACCAACGCTGTATGCAGGGTTGTCTGTAGATGTAATATTCTAGTTAATGTTGACACTGGTCAGAGCATTACATACATTGCTTGGTCTCTATAACCTTATTGATTAGAAATATAGAAAGATATGATATAAATAAGAAAGTTTCTGTTACTAGTAGCAGCGTATGTGTATCTGATTAAATTAACATCATTCTTGTTTCAAAATGCAGCTGGTTAGCCGCCAACAGATCTGGCGTTCTCTTTACTGTACTGTACTTTATGATTAACTTCAATACTGAAATAGATAGTCAAAAAATAAGATATGTACGAAAAATAATAACTACGGTTCATAAAATACCCATTTTGTAATTTCTATGCTTTCTAAGGAAGTACAACATAGACATCTGTAGGGAACAAATACATTACTCATACGATCTTAAGTGAGGTCTCTATAAAGATGACATAAAATTACCAACTATACCCTAAAAATACCCTGTAAATGTCTAATAAAATCATTTTGATTAAAATTGATAAAATATACCTTTCACTAGCTTGTCAACCTTTTAACAATACATCGACTATGGTGTCTTATCCCTTTTACTTATTCATTCGTAGAAAGCTGACATTATTATGGAATGTCTTAGTAGTTCTATTTCAGAAGGTCCTAAGAAAAATTAAAATGTTAACAGCTACATACACTACTAAGCTACAATTACTTTCAGTGTATATATAAGGTCCTTTTTGTTATGGAGAATTAGCAGCCATAAGTACTTTATAACCATTTATGAAACCTCCTCTAGGTATTGTGTTGTTATTCATCTAAAAGCTAAATATGATACAGTAAATAAATGGATTTGAGGAACTTCTAGAAGTGAACGTCGGTATTGATTCCATGTTTGTCAGGAAGTCGATATTATTCAACAACTTACAGTCTGTCACACCTGCATCCATAACTGCAATATGAAAAGGGTAAATGAAGCCCAAGAACGGCATATTTACTCCATTCTTATTGACAGGAGTATGTTTTGTATTTGTCAGACAACCATATTTTGCTTTTCTATTGAGATGACACCTATGGTGCCTTGCGTCTTTGCCTAAACAAAGAATGTTGAGCTGAATGAAATAAGGGTATGGAATATTCTATTTTTGAATCTCTATGTGGGTAACAAACCTGCCATCTAACTGATTAAGAAGTTAATGCTCATATCATTATTAAAACATGTGAATGTGAGGTAACATATAGTCTGAATTATTGTAGCAAAGAGTCTTGGTAATGGCTTGACCACATCCCTACAAAAAAACAAATCGAAGATGAATTTACCAAGATAATTGTTTACGATCATATGCGAATACATAGTTGATTAACATCCTTGTGCAACTTACAAAGTAAAAAACCAATATAAAATCTCAAGAAATATAACTGAAACAATTATCGTTTTCATTCAGTGAGAGGAAAATATTGTTGTAGTAGAATTCTCTCTAATTTAGGCGGATCTGCAAAATTTGATTAAAATAACCACATATTCCAACAATATTGACAGTCAGAAAACCGCGTGGTGCAAACCCTTAAATATTTCAAAACATATTGTATCACGTGAAAAGTAAAAAATAAATAATGTTTTTTAATATTATTTTAATTATATATATGTGTACTGTTACCGAAAATAGAAAATATATACTATAAATTTTTTGAAAGTGAAGATACGCGAACAATGATTGGGTGTAATGATAAGACAGGTTAATCATAGAAATGTGATTCTACATATTAATTTCTATTCAATTTATGTCTTATGTTTCTACCGGAAAGGTTGAATAGCTTCATGTCTACAAACAATTAAAATTTCGAAAATCATTGAGTGCCTACTATTTTTTTTCTTTATAGCAGGGTGATATATTCGAGAAATTTGTTCTCTTCTAAAGGTAGACAAAGGAATGTGTTCGGCAGTGGTTTTTATTAACAATGAAAGGTTGTATTTACTTATGTTAAGTTTCAAGAATTAAATGTGTTACTATATGAAATATGCCTTTTTTTAAAGTCGGACGAGAAGGTAATCAACTTTTTTGTTCCACTCGCATCTTCTTTCCTTTTGTGACTAAACAACCTATTAATAGTGGAGAATATTGGATTCTTTAATGATCTTACTTTTTAATTATGTAACCTAATGGAAATGTGGTTGTGGAAATGGCAATTGAAAAAAAACACGTCGTAATTTAATTGAATTTGTAGATTCCATTTCTTTAAGAGTAGTGTACAAATTATTATATTATAATGATTAAAGAATATTCGTCTGATCTTTTCTGTATACAAATTTGAATAATATACAAAATATTTAAGGAAGTAAGTTCTTTTATTTCATAAAACATTGTTCCCTTTTACATAACATTGGATTCACAAATTTGTTATTATAGATCTCCTCTACTAGCATTGCAGATGTCATACAGGCTTCCAGATTATGTTTTCTCATATTTATTTTTATTTTAGATCATTAGATATTGAATATTATCAAGTTTATTACATTCTATTTTGTATTTTTCAAGTAATTCTTCTCGAGAGCAAATTCCGACAAAAATGGGTGAGACTCAACTCTTCAGCTAAGTTTTCCTATCCATAGTCGCTATAGAATACAATGGTAGCCAGGTCATGGGTATTGTTATATGCACATTACGGAATAGAGTCATATGCGGTGAACACAAGAATGAGATAATCATATGGTTGAAATTGGGATGTATTAATTTAGGATCCCATGCCACACTTTTCAAAATATATTTTGAATTCATTAGTAGAAGACACTAAACTTCCGTTCCTTGTGATCCTGTAGCCGGATTTACAAATGACCGGCGATATCGAAAATTCATAATAGAAGGCTGAAAACTTTAGTAAGATTTTACTAAAACTTTTATGTTAATTGAAACCCAGTACAGTAATTGTGAATTCGTTAGATCGCACTCTCTTCATACATGAAAGCACTGGTTTTATATGAAGTGAATATTTTGGAACATGGACATTTTAAAATGAATTGTGCCAAATTTAATTATTATAAGTCCATATTCGAATAAGGGAAATGTTTCTGTGCGTCTCCCTTGATAACATTAGAATTGTCTGAATAATATAAGCTCTCGACAATATTCATGAACACCAAATGTCATCCCGTCATTATTTTAATTGACAAAGAGATATGTCACCTTCCAAGAAGTTTAGTACGTATGACCCAGTACGCCAAGAGGTACAAATCACCAATTTCCTTTACTGTTTACGTTTCTTTAATAAATTATGAGTTAGCAATATTCATAGTTTACCGAAATCGTTTGTGACACTTCAACTGACTGGTGACATAGTTCTCCTTAAGTTAGTGTCATAATGATCTCCGATTCTCATTTAATATTTAGAAAGCTGCTATAGTGTGTATTTGTTCGTTTGTTTTTGTTTAAAATGACCTAAATTATTAAAGAAAACTATATATAAAATATACTTTTATATACAAATGAAAAAATTGGATATAATATATAAAATGCGTGTGAATTTATCTACCTTGAAGTAGATGAGTTTAAGCCTTAGCAAGAGCCTTCTTGACAGTGTATCTCTTTTGCTTTCTTAGAACCATAACTTGGAATCTTTCGAAGTCAGATAGGTTAGCTCTTCTTTCACGTTGAGCAATCTTCTTAGCCCAAGAAGTAGTAGCCCACTTTTCGGTAACACCAGCAGCGGCCCACTTCTTAGCAACAACAGAAGTTCTAGCACCTCTTGGTAGAGCGAAAGTCAATGGGGTTAGGACAACTTGACCTAAGTGGATAGCTTGACGTTCAACACCGGTAGCTGGTCCATCAATTAAAGCCTGCAATCAAAATGGTTATTGTTATTTTCAACTTGTCATACAATGATATAACAAATAAATGTGAAAATAAAAATAGTAATTGTTAGTAAATTGAACCTTTATTAATTTGAATCATATCAGAGAGATTAATGGATAATAATATGTTAATCGATGTATAGTAGAGACACTTTTTGGATAATGTTCCCAAAAATAAGTTAACAAGTTATCAAAAGATTATACCTATGGGATCTTATGAATTGGAGATAATGAGTTCATGATGAAAGTTCCAAAGTCGGAGCTCTCTTATTCTATCACGAATAATACAACGTAAATTTGGAAATAGTAATAATCTATTCATTTTGTATCTGTCTGTTTCATGAAAGGTTATCTCCTTTGTCATCCCCCACAATACTGAACCTAGCGGATTTCACTCCTGATCGTTATTTGACAGTATCCTTTTATCTTTCAGATATTCATTTATTTCATATTATAACATACCTTCTTTTGGTCGATGATTTCGACAATAGTAGCTAGCTTACCGGCGTTCTTACCCTTGTTGACTAAGACGACACGGCCTACTTCGACTAATCTCCAGTTGGAAGCCTTAACAATAGAATCGGTAGACATTTTCTTGTTGTGTTATTCTGTTTTTAAAGCAGTTTGGTTATTTAAAATCAAATAAAAGGCCTTTAGTATGGCTACTTTTAACTATCTGATACTTTTATCCATAATGTAAATATTTCATCAATTATTACTGCATAGAATTGCTGAAGGCGGGGTCATCGCGGCTTTCTTAGGAGTGAAATATCATTTCCGCAAACAAATATGAAATTATCGCAAGAGAATCAAAGTTTTTGTTCCCCGAAACTGAAAAATAAAAATTTTTTATATGTGAGGTACCGTAGTAACAGGTATGTGTGGGTGTTATTAAATTACAGTCGTCAAATTTCTGTAACGCATACATATTTTTCAATTATGCAATACCGCAAATCAATGTAAAAGTCCGAGTACATACATGCCAATAGATCAATAGACCATCCTTGGTAGTAGATGAATTGCAAACAGCAATAAAAGTTATGTAATATTGACATTCCATTTCAAATGTGATATGCTTTTACAGTGTAATCAACCTTTTATGCTATACTAAATTACAAAAGAGGGAACGTGCAACAATTATATTTAGATATATATACATATACCCCCAGCATTTTCGTTTTTGTAAAATAATTATTTAGGTAGTATGTCTTAAGCCTTCTTTTGTGACAACTCCTTTTGTTGTATTTCATGCTTCTTGTATGCTGGGATTGTGAATTTTTCTGTGAACTTCTGCCCCGGAAGGATTGGTGCAATTTCTAATATATCTCTAATTTGCTCTTCAGGTGTTGAATCATCTCTAATATGTTTATAAATGTACCAATCTAAATCTTCACCTGGTTCTGCTTTTCTAAATAGCTTTGGATAAAATTCTACACCATCTTCAACTCTTTTCTTAGCCAACTCTCTTTGATAATTTTCAATTTGAAATTTTTCTTCAGTTGCGACTTCATGATTTCTGACGGCTAATGCATCTGTAACTTTTTTCCACAGTTTTCTTGATTCATAATCACCTTGCTCATCTAACGGACGTACTAATGGTTTTGTTGGTTTATTTTTATGTGTATCGAATAATACTTGTTTCTTTGAACCTCTTGTCCTTAAGTCCTTAATATACATAACATCATTCCATTTACCAGAAATCTCATAATACTCTTTACCTTTTTTATCCTTAATAGTACCCTCAATAGCATCATAAGTACCAGAGATAAAACCTTTTGTTTTAAATTCAATATCAACTTCGTAACTTGGACCCTTGATAATCATATGATCACCTAACTCGACTCTCATTTTACCGAATAATATACCTCTTGCATAAATATTTGGTTGAGACAAAGTATATTTTTCTGGTTTACCATTTTTATCATTAATATCCAAAAATGTTAATACCGTTAGACCAACCATCATTGCGGCTGACGAATTACCTAAAAACTTGGATTTTGGAATAGTAACACCATCGACTCTGATATGAGACTCAGGGATCATATAAAAATAACCAGATTCTGGAGGATGATGACTTGTTTGTTCACTAATATAAAATGCTTGTTGTTTATTAGGTAAATTCCAATAAGCAGTAAAATATTCACCAAGGACTGGATTTAATGGTTTCTTAACAGCTTTTGGAGCAATATGCCACCCAGCTAAATACCATGCAATAACTTTTAAAAATCTTTCTAATTCGTCTTTCTCCTCATGTGCTTCTAATAAAACATCTGGGAATTGTAATTGATTGGTGATACGTTCTAGCATTGATTTCTTCTCCAGGATAAAAGTTGGTAATGTAATTCTAGTTAAATCACAACCTGGTTTCAATTGTGAGATAATGTTCAGTATAATATTTTGACCAGATTCATCATTTTCATCGATGTCATCTGTGTCAACTGTTGTTTTCTCACTTATTTTGGAACCTGTTGATGCACTAGTAGAACGTACAGATGTGGCAGATTTATTTATTGAACTGCCTCCCTTTGATATATTCAAACTCATTATAAATTCAAAGATGTGTTTGTAGAAATGATAATCTTAAAATATATCCCGAATAGATATGGTAATTCTGTAACGTTTTTCTTCTTCTTTTATTGAAAAGAAGTTAATTTTTTGTTTGTTTGATTTTAATATACTCTTATAATACCCTTTAAGAATATAAAATTGAATTTCTAGCTGCGTAAATTCAATAAAATAACACTTTTGTTGCTCTTTGTGAAATCGATTGTTTTGGTAAATAAGAACTGCTTCAAACTGAGTAAATCTGATACCGTAAAAAGGGGAAAATGCTTAACTAAACTTTGGCTTCTCTTTACGTGGTCTTCTATTAATGATTTTTCTTCTGGATTTCAGTTTTCTCGTTTTGACTATTCTTCGATTTTCGGTCTTTCTACTTTTTTTTCTTTGCACAAATTTGAAAAACGTTTTTGTCTCTATGGATGTGCTGGTGATAAATATTCTTATATTGACCCTGCAAGAAGAAATGAACGGATGTCTGTCTCGTGCTATATTAACTTTTTGAGTTATTATTACTGTAATGGTAATTAAATTTGTCTGGGATAAATAATATCTTATTGAGAGGGAGAATCTTTAATAATAATATAAAAAAATTAAACAAATATTAGTTATTGACGAAATTTGCTAAATGAATCTAGAAGTTCAAATGTAATAAGACTAGAATAGGTTTCCCCTATTTTCGTATTGTTTTTTCAATCGAGAAAAGGGTTTATTATATAAGATAATTTACACAAGACAAAGATAAATGTTATCTTGATTAGATTTAACACAATTACCCCTTTCTGAATAACATTTCTTTTTCATCTTGCCACCAAGGGAAACTTGAATAAAATTACGTATTTCGATCTTCGGAAATGATAAGCTTTATCATCCCTATTTAAAGTTCCATTTAAGACACCCATTTGTGAACACTATATCGATGAATTCACGACTTGACGACACGTTCCATATGAAATTTCTCTATCGCCCGCAGTTAATATTATCGTACAATGATAAAAAAACGGGCTAGATAGAAGAACCAAATAGTTCGCCAAAAATTTATCTCATCTTCACCAATTAATTTATATTTGTTTCCGATAGAGTGATATGACTTTATTCCGCGGGATGGTGATAGGTATCAAGAAAACGTATTGTTGGTATGTGAGACACAGGATGGAGAAAGTGAATTTAACGCTGAAATGAACGTAACAAATATGACAGTAATATATATATATACCTAATTTTTACAGAAATAGTACCACAATACTAACGGACACCGTAAATAAACCATGTAAATGTTTACCTAAATACTGTCATTGTATATAGTAGGAAACAAAATTGTAAAATTAAAAAATTCCATTAATGCCAAGAAATATGATGTACCTGATACTTAATAGAGTTAGATTAACTACATATCTACGTAATTAAATAATTATTTCTTGAAGATCATCTCCTAGTCAGTGTAGTTGTCGATAATATGAAACTGTCACATTTTATTTTACCCTTATCAAATCAACCTGTCACCTTTCAACATCCTATCGTGAAACATAACACACAGCACATTCTTTTGTTGTAATATGATTTTGGATGACTGCACTAGAACCCTAATAGAAGAATTTGCAACATTTGCATCCTACTGAACCTAGATTTCAGCAAAAATTAAATTAGTTATGAGCTTAATAAAATTTTATACATGCACATATTTTACGCTGATAACTGTATTTGTAGATAGAGCTGTTTCGATAAAACGCAATTATACTGGCAATGACGAGCAGGACACAGGCAGAACAACGGGAAGAAGAAAAGCGCGGAACAAACAAAAAAAACCAATTTTGTATGGGAATGTAATATTATTTGTCGATAATACGTTGAATCCGACAGTGAAAACACCAAATGCACCGCAATTTCAAAATAAATTATACATTTACTAATTTTAAAGATGTTGTTTATTGAATAAAATAAATACAACTTTTTAAAAGTTACAGTACTTTCATGTTCAAGATAAAGGTTCTTATTCTTGAAACTATTATTCTTCAGTAGTAAATATCTAAACAATCTAAACAATATTGTCAGCAATTCGCTGCAGGAGCGATTTTTTAAGTTATTATTATTTATTTATTTATTTTTTTTAAATTTTCAACCCTTTTTCTCGAAGATTTCAACAGGGAAGTGACACCACGGAACAAAAAATAATTTTGAGATTAAAAACGAATTGATATTCATTATAACAGTAATTTATTTCTTTATTTACATATTCAAACAAAGATAGTGTAGAATAAATATCTAACATTCTGTAGTGAATCTGAATATAGACTTATAATTAAAGGGATACAGACTAGACTAGACTAAACCGCACCAGGGGAAATATTTCATCATTAGTTATTTGCTTTTCAATAAACGTTTTTTTTATAAAGCAAATACCCCAGGAATTTTGAACAGTTATCCATTCCTCATAATATTTGAATATTGTATTGCATTTATCTACTTTTATTTCAAGAAATTATAGCCATATACATTGTACACTGATTATATTGATTAACAGCACACATAATTATAAGTTGAGGAAGCATGTCATCTGAATTATCTACTGGGAAGTCTAATGATGTTAGAACTCGTAGTAACAGTAGTGTGAGTATCAGAAGAAGAAGTAGAAGATCATCATCTGTTGGGAAATTGGAATTAGGTGACTCGGGTTATAATTTGTTAGGGGTCTCCAAACCAAAGGATCCTAAGAATTTAAGAAAAGAGATCTCTGAGACTGAAAATTCAGTTATAAAGAGCTTGAAAAACTTCTTAGAGTTAAGTTCTGAACATATGTGGATCATTCCATTAATTATTATCACAATTGTTTATTCTATTTTCTTCCAATGTGAAGATCAGTCCGAGAGTAATCCTTTACACATGTTTGTTTCTATCTCTTATAGAATTGATGATACAGATATGTATGGTAAAGGTATTAAGGATCTTTGTTTCTTATTTTATTATATGATTGTATTTACATTTGTCCGTGAATTTTTCATGGACATGATTATTCGTCCAATTGTTTTAAAGGCTCAAGTGAGATCCAAGCATAAGTTGAATAGATTAATGGAACAATTATTTTATATCATCTATTATGGTTTATCAAGTCCGTTTGGTTTATGGATCATGTATAATTCAGATCTTTGGTTATTTAGAACAGATACAATGTATAAGACATATCCAGATTTCAATAATCCGTTCTATTTCAAATGGTTTTATTTAGGCCAAGCTTCCTTCTGGGCTCAGCAAGCTTGTGTTCTTGTACTACAATTAGAGAAACCAAGAAAGGATTATAAAGAATTAGTATTCCATCATATTGTTACATTATTATTGATTTGGTCCTCATATGTCTTTAACTTCACTAAGATGGGTCTTGCCATTTATATCACAATGGATGTTTCAGATTGGTGGTTAGCTATGTCAAAAACTTTAAACTATTTCGAATCTATCTTGACTGGTCCAGTTTTTGTCATGTTCATGTTCATTTGGGTCTATCTACGTCATGTTGTAAATATTAGAATCTTATGGTCAGTTTTAACTGAATTTCGTACGGAAGGTACTTATGTTCTTAACTTTGCTACACAACAATACAAGTGCTGGATATCTCAAACTATTGTTTTCATTCTAATTTCAGCTTTACAATTAGTTAATTTGTATTGGTTGTATTTGATTCTAAGAATATTAGTGAGAATGCTAATAACAGGTGAAAAGGAGGACGAAAGAAGTGAAAACTCTTCCGAAGAAGATGATTAAACGAAATCATTTATTATCCTGAAATCTTTATTTGAGAGGAATTTTGTACAAATGAAGCTTGAAAAAAAATTACGCACTAACATAGAACGAAAGTTTTTTAATACATTAATGTGATAACCATCTATATTTACATGTTTATATATTTATTTACCTCTGTAACTATGACATGTACATGTAATAATTAAATCAACTGAAAAGGAGGACGTTTAGAAAAACAGTTCTTTATAAAATTAAAAATTTATTGTATTTGAATGTTGACTGTATGTACGTACACCTATGATTTATATAATGAAATAAAATATTTACAGAAAAAATTTAGTAATGTACTAAATTTAACAATAGGATCATCATTTTAATGCAGGATAGAATATTCTAGCATTTAATCTTGAGAATCTTTTAACTTGTTTAGACGAGTCATTAAACCTCTTTCACCTGCCTTGGCTAGAACACCTAATATTAAACTGATAGAACGGTAGGAGTCATCATTACCTGGAATTGGATATGTGACAAAGGAAGGCTCTGAGTCTGTATCTATGATACCAATAGTTGGAACTCTTGTCTTCATGGCTTCATTTAATGCATTTCTATTTTCAGTTGGATTTAAAACAACTAATAAATCAGGTTTAACAATGCTAGCCTTTTCGTCTGCAGTTAAGATTCTACCTGTCGGTTTATCAGCCATATCTACCTCAGTTTTTTCCCAAACACCACTAATTTCTGTTGGGTTTGTTAAAGTACCTGGTATCCATCTGGTTGAAACATAATAACCACGTACTCTCTTTGCAGCTTCTTCAAGAGGCCTCTTTTGGCCTTCTCGGGTGCCTAAAAATAATACGATCCCACCTCTTTCAACAATACCTTCGATGACATCAGAGGCCCTTTTTAAATATGACAAAGTTTTATTCATATCAATAATATGAATACCTTTGTATTCACCGTAAAGGAAAGGCTGTGTTGATGATCTCCATAAAGACGTAGATTGACCCAAATGTACACCGGCCTCCATTAATTTATTGATAGAGACTTCATCAATAGAGAGTGGTTTAGATAGATCTTTATTAGGGTTGTAAATCTTGGTAACATCTGCACCTAAACGGGAACTTTGTTTAGCATGCTTCATCTGTCTCAAGAATAATTCTTGTGGAGTATATGGCGTATCATTTGATGACGGTTCTAAAAATGGAAATTGTTGCAACTGACCCCTTAATGAACTATTTGAAGGGTGAACCCCTCCAGTTGTTGAACTTGTTGCACTGGTAACTGCTGATGAGAACTCACTCAAGAAACTTGTTAGTTCTTCATCTAATTGTTTCTCTTTTTCAGTTAATGGTTTATCTAACGTCTTTTGTAATTTGGTTAATTCATCTACAGGTACATCCCTCAATGAATTTAATCTGGCCGATATACTATCATTTAACTGCTTTTGACGTACAATCAATAAATCCTGATCTAGTTGAGGAGCTGCATTATCTGTTGAATGTTGGAATCTCTTACAAATTTGGGTAGTTGAATTACGTAAAATAGGGGATCTTCTAGCTATTAGCCCGCAGCGAACAGAACTGAGCATTGTTAATGTTTTTTTTTTTTGAATGATTTCACTTTGCTGTTGCTATTGTCGGTGCACTTCAATGCTTGGGTTGTTTTGATAATAACAAATATGAGTAACAAGTTCTCGGAAATAAACTAATACTATCTTTTTGTCTGTTGTTAACTCTATATATAGGAAAGTCCAGCTACTCACTATATTTTGGAACAATTTCTCCTTCAAGTTTCGCAACTTCAATGTCCTTCTGTTTAATTTTAATTTTTTAAAAGCGGTGAACGCGAATGGTTCTACAGTGCACGGAAAAGACCTACTGTGTAAAGAATACCATTAACTAAGACATAACTGTTGTTTTCAATTCTAACAGATCATTTTTGTTTGTATTGAAAAAGTCATACATAAGTGCAACATCTCTTCCATCATTCCTCTTTCGTAGTAGGGTTTGCTGACAGACAGTAGAAGAACGAATCTCAATGCGATGGATATTAATGAAGTTGTAGATAGACTAATTAAGAAGAAGGGCAGAACACTGATATTCGTACTTGGACAAGAGGCTAGAGATATTGTTGAAAATGGATTAACAAGCATCGATAACAGTCTATTTACAATTGAAAAAAGTCGGCATGATATCAAGATATTGTTTCTAAACAAACTCCAATACTTGTTCATGTTTTTGATGAAACTTGAAGCAGAGAAAAAGTGTAACTATAATAATATTGTGGTGTACGGCTTAGATTCACTAGTTTCAGAAAAGATTGATACCGAAAGGGTAAGATTATCCAATCTCATATTGAGTACCCTTTATAAAGTCTGCCGGACTCACGATCTGAACGATATCATTATTGAGTGGTTCGACAATGAAAAAGACAACACTGAACTAGATCGAATAGTAGAGTATTGGAAATTCTTACTTGGATGAAAGAAACCTACTCCACCTTCGAATACTAATATGTACACCACCTATATATATATGTATATATATATCACTATTGTGTAATGATCTTAATTTAATGACTAAATGTTTCTTAAAAGATTCGGAAAATCTGGTTTATTCAGTTAGTTATGGTACAAAAATATCTAATATAGACAAAGGTTATGTATGCACATCTTAAAAGATGATTTTAAAAACAAGCAGACGGTGTCATTCGTTATAAATATGCGCGCTTATTTTCTCATGATTTGTTTCTGATTTTATTCTCTTTTCAAATAATTTGATCTAAAAAATTTTAATCGATATTTATTTTGGTGGTTGTGACTTCAGAAGCTTCGTTATCATAGTAACCAGCTAATTTAACCTTAAATACAGATGCGGCAATACCGAATTGCTTTAGAATCAAAGCTTTACGGACATCCAAAGTTTCACCTTCTTGACAGACGTGGTATGGAGCCTCTAAAGTGATCTTACCAGCCTTAATCTTGGTTGGAATTTCATATTTAGTTCTTAGGGTTGGTTCTAATGAATGGACCATTGGAACATCATCATCAACTGGGATTTGACCACCACGGGAGTAGATGATACCTTCTGGAATAGTGAACGATATTGGGGCCTTGGAGTTTGGTCTAGAGAAATCAGATCTTTCATAAGCCTTGAAATATTCCTCGACGACTTCTGGGGTTTCATTAGTGAATAATAGACCTGTTACACCATTACATAACTTTGTAAATTTATAAAGGTTTTCCTTGTATTCATTTTCTCTGGTATCACCTAGTGCCTTTTCTAGAACCTTTCTCTTACCCATCATTAACTTGGAGCCGGTCCATGCTTGTCTAATTTCTTGTAGAACTGGAGTTCTAACATTATCTAATAATAATAACCAAACGTAACGGTAGGTATCTAATCCTTCTCTAACTTCATCGAAAATTCTTTCTTTGTTAGCTCTACCTTTCTTATCAGTTTGTGCTAAAGTAACTAGTTTGGAACGTTTTGATCTTGGCATTGTGTAATAGATATAAGAGTATAGGTTGGTGTGATTGAAACAATCGAACAAGAAATAAAATTGAAATTGAACAGTAGATAATTGTTCTTTTATTTCAGTTCTAAAATTGCAGTAATTAAAAAAAATTATGAAAAAACGATGAGATGCTCATCGCTTAGTTAAAGAAAAAATTTTCAGTTCGTAAGAAGCGACAAACATTCGAACAAAAATCATATTATTATCAGAAACGGCAATATGACACAGCATGAGCTAAAGGCACTTAAATTCAAATATGGGTGAATATCAATGTTGAAGATATTGTTTGGTATTCGTTTTTCAAATGAAGCACTTTTCAAGTTGGTATTAATATGTCTAAATTTCTTTACCCTCTAAATTTCTGATAATATTGTAGGATGGAAAAAAATCATAATATTAACAACTTTTGACTAGACCTGTTATTGTTAAGAATATCTTAATTAAAAAGTTACAAATTTAAAGTCAAGAATCTCTTTATTTGATGGATTTTAAACTGCGAATTGGTAAGTTCTCAGTTAACTTGTCCGAAATTTTATTCAATTTGTATTAATTTACTAAGTTGCAAGTCTAGGGTTGTTGTCATGTTTATATAAAAACATTACTACATTCTAACTTATGTTTAAATTCTGAATGTATTGAAAATTGTAAATATTGACCAATAAATAATTATATATTTTATAATTTAATATTTACTAAATAAGAAGTAAATTTGAAATGTTGTAATATCTTCAAATAGATAATATAATATATTTAGGGAAATAAATTAATTCTCCTAATTCAGAGTGATGTTACAATACAGTTATTCACTTCCATGGACTAAATTCCAAGGTATACAATCTCGAGTAATCATTTGTTGAAGTTTTTCTAAAAAATACGATTGTTTTTACTGTTATGCAATGATAATTATCTCCCAAGTCTCCGGTAAGATGAATTACATCATATTTCCGAGTTATGTAACGAAATGCTTACATAAAATTGCATATTTCAGTGAGTCTGGTTACCAATCTCCTATTTTATCTGTTAATTTGAATACCTAAAATCGTTTCTTTTATTCATTTTTTAAAGTATTTTTACAAGTTACAAAGAACTGGAGACACTCAATGGTCTAAGATATCATAGATTGGGAGACAACCCTACAACCCATAAAATGTCTATATTTTTACCTTAATTTTGTAAATATTTCCGGAGTTTTATCAAGACTTATTTTAATTGCCGGAAATTATTTTCTTCATAACACTAACTACCAGATATCACCTTCATCTATTACACTATATATATATATATCATTAGTGTAACAACTTTACAAGAGAGTGTCAGTGAGGCAGACAGACAGTTCTTTATGCATTACCTTGGGGCACATTTTTAGTAACATAACTGCCAGATCTTATCCTAATTAAGACAATCAAAGTCTTTACTGTAATATGGAACTATATTTGGCAACAGTTCTAAGAAAGGTAGGGGTTTATTATACTCTATTTACCTTTTTACCTTTATTCAAAAAACAAAGGACGTCAATTTAGAGTTCCCTTAATTATAATCTGAGGAATTGATAAAATCTTAAGAACATTTAATTACTCTTATTTATCCTACCTTATTCCTTAATGGAAAGACTGATAGTTTATTTTATACCATCCATCATTTTTGTGTACGTAAGATTTGTCATACTATAAGGGGTAAATACGATGACTGCTTAATTAGGTAGCTTACATTTCTTATTCAATTCTTTCAAGACCCAGGGTAATTTTATTTCAATTTGTTGAGAGCTTAATTATGTAATATAAACAAATTAGGCAAAATTAACCTTTACATTTTTCTGGTGATGACAATCATAATTTATAAAAAATATAAAATACCTTTAAATAATAATACCGACCTGTAAACCAATGTGGCAAAATATATGAGTTAGCTAAGAGGGGAATAGTCTTAAAGAAAGGTAGCGTTCTTTAAAGAACTCTCTTGAGTGATATCTTTTCTAATTAGTGATAAAATTGAAGGACATAGAAGAATAATGTAAGGATGATCCCAAAATAATTAATTTAGGTTTTTACTGATTATTGTAACTATAATAAACTCAAATAATAATCTTACCAAAATACATATATGAGGAAGTCGATGCAGTGAGTGATAGCGATACATCATCCTACATTAACACGATTATGGTGGATTCACATTTCTTTTTCCTGTTTACAGTGTTTCTCAAATGTTTCCCAAACGTTTCCCAATCGTTTCTCATTCCATTCTGTTTCTGATATCTTCATGGAAATGTTTAAACGTATTTAAAGTATTATCTATTAGTGTTTTAGAAACTTTAATAAATGATAATAATTGGTGCATGGGTTGAAATAGTCCGTTAACATATCAAACTTTGTTTTTCTGCTGCCTCCGCGACGTTTCATTGGAAGATATCCTTTTCCAAAAACGGAAAGTCCACTATTTGTTCTGCGCCTTTCTTTTGTCCCCTATTCTTAATTAACTTAAATGCAGTGTGTGTTTATTATCATAAGCCGGAATGGCCGACATCAGTTTAGGAATTGCGTGTATTATCTTACATCGTTTTTACGATACATCATCTTGTTATTTTTTTCTTTGTACATTATTTTAATGGAAGTTTATTAAAGAAAAGTAACGCAAGATGGTTAATCACATTTTTCCAGGGACCAATAAACTATAAAGGTTAACAGTAATGCAATTTACAATGACAGATAGTTAAAATAGTGGAAGACTAAGAAATCTTTGATATGTCAATATTCATTAAAGATTCATTCAATATCAAGAAGAATATTTTACATACTACAACATAAACAAATAAGTTAACCCTGGGCTGTAAATTGTTCTTCTTTTCTTTGGAGAGGTTTATAAAGAGAAGCAGAAAAACAAATGTATCATGAGTCTTCATTTCTGGTGTCATTGCTGCAGGAGAACGGAATTTTGATAAGCGGAATATACGTTTTCGTTATCGGAAATGAAAAATAATTCAATAAAAAATCAATATTATATAATTATCCATCTACTTTTGTTCAATTCTTGATAGTCATTGGCTCCCAGGGGTGTTTAATAAAGTAACTCAGATACAAGCTGACAGTAATACTAAGTAAACATAAGAGGATAATTATAATTGGTCTGAATCTGCTACGCCCACACAAATAAATCTGTTTTCCGCAGTACCCTCTGAGAATTATTAAATATTACAAAACCTGTGTATAAAATTATATCAATTTTCATCAATTTGTTTTCTAAATAACAGACCTAGCCGATTAATATACTCTCAACAATTCTAACTCTTATACATTATACATCTAATTAACTTTTTAATTTTACTGTGACGTTCTTAATTCTGATTGTTGGAATCAGACATGACTTTTCAATGTAATTGACAGTATTCTGTCAGATAGAGTCTGTATCTGTATACTTCGATTGCGATCTGTCACTTCAAATTTCTTACCTTCTGCTCACTCTTGTTGTGTGTCTCTCTTGCTCTTGCGATTTGGACGAGCTGCCAATGATTTCATCTAGCCTGGGCCTCTTGCTGAAAATGAACACAGATAAATTTCATAGTGGGAAAACAATGGCTTACTCCAAACAACAGTCGTAGAACTGAGAAAGTGAAGCAGACAGAGAACAAACCGCACTCGCGACATTATTAACAGGGAGAGAAACACCCGCAACACACTAATCCCAAAAAAAGAAAAAAGAAAAAAAAACGGCGAGCAGAATTTCAATCAGAAAAAGACAAAAAGACGAAGAGAGAAGTGAAGTGAAAGTAACTGCTAAACAACAACAACAACAACAGCTGTACCAAGAGAATTACTTCTGAGTGTGAAATCAAATCAAGTTAACGACGACGACGACGACAACCACAACAAGAAACTTATCTGACAGCTCCAATTCGCCTACTTCTTCGTCTTCTTTTCCTTTTCTCAAATAAAAAACAGTTACCTCTTCGAAATTAGAGGTTCACAGGTTCTACAGCTGCATCAATTCATCATCTAAGATATCATATTTTTTTTTTCAATATTAAATTTTTCTTTTAGCATTGATATTTTTAACATCTCACAGCACAATAATTAATTTTTTTCGATCTATATTTATCTTTGTTTTAATTAACATACTTCCCTTTATTAACACCGTCTACAAACCATTAGGAATAAAGAATTTGCTAGTAATTTTGTATTAAAAGCAACAAGAGAAAAAAAATACCTTTCCTACCTTTCTTTTCTTAACTGATATACAACAACAAACAAGAAAAAAGAAAAAGAAAATAAACAGGCACAGTATCAACTCTATGACAAATAATTGGAAAGAAGAAAAAAGAAATTAACACACAAGATCATATAATTCTTCATTACCCAAAAGAAATTAGCTGTACATACAAAATTATATCTTTCAAATATCAATTTATATTATTAAGGAAACCAAATACAAAGTCAAACGATCAAAAAATTTTCTGATTATTTAAAAATAGATTACATTGATATAACATGGAATCAACAAATATCGAAATTCCGAAGTCGCAGGATGATGAAACTAGTTTGAATTCAAATAACCAACAAGAATTAAAAGAAGAAATGTTCGATATGCCAAGAGCTACAGGTACTTTAAATGTTAATGCTTTATCATCTACAACAGATGTTGACACTAACGATTATAAATCAATGGATCCAAAGAAAAGTAATAACCTAGTTTCACAAGATACGGATAATAACAATACAAAGAATAACAATAAATCATTAGATGACCCAATACAATTTACAAGAGTAAGTTCATCATCCGTATTATCTTCTTCAAATAATTCAAATGATTTCCTTTTTAATAATGATGACGAAGAACCAAATCCAGATAATACCCAAGAATATAGCAATAATACAAGGAATAATCGTAGCGATAGTAATAACAATAATAACAACAGCAACACATTTACTATCAATGATATGACGAATTCTACTATCAATACTATGAGTAATAATAATACAACGTTGATACAGGATACAGAATCATCATCAACAAATATTCATAATAATACTTTCAGTCAATCTGGAATTACATCGAATATACTAGGCGAAACTAGCAGTCCTATCACAATAACACCAAAATCAAAAAATGTTATACAATCTCCGTCAACCGTAAAACCATTAAGTAAATCAACCCGTAGTAAACCTACAACACCAAAGCCAATGACAACTTCAGCATCTTCCTCTACAACTAAGAAAAATTCATTATCTAGCAGTAGCAATAAACCAAGAAAAATTTCTCATAGTAATTCTTCAAGTAGTAGTTTATCTAGTAATAGTAAACAATTTGGTAAAAATAAGAAAAGTAGTAGCAGTACAAGTATTATGAAAGGTGTGTTTTCATCCTTTGTTAACAATATCAAGAGAAATTCCCAAGATGAGAAAAGATCTTCGAGTGGCTCTTTAAAAATTTCAACTCCATATAATGCAAAACATTTACATCATGTTGGTATCGATTCAAAGACCGGAGAATATATTGGATTACCTGAAGAATGGGAAAAATTATTAACCTCAAGTGGTATCTCAAGAAAGGAGCAACAACAAAATATGCAAGCTGTTATAGATATTGTAAGATTCTATCAAGATGTATCAGAAACCAATGGTGAGGATAAAGTTATTAAAACATTCGATGTGTCACACTCAACTTCATCATTATCAAATAATACTGCATCAAGTTCATCTTTTACTCCTGAACTTCAATCACCAATACAAAATAATCTATCAAATTTCGAAAATAGCAATCATTCAAATACACAATATAATGTTACTCCAAAATCTGAACAAATGGACTTTATGCAAAGAACTCCAATTAATGACTCAATGACAAACACACAAATGAAATCACTTTCAAATAACAATAATGATAAATTTATTCCTTCTAGACCGGCACCAAGACCACCTCAAGCACAACATGGTAACAAAATTAATTCATCCCCAGGACAACAATTACAGTCTTCTCAGACACCACAATTAGTTACACCATCAAGAAAGTTGTCACAATCCCAAAAGTCTTCTCCTTCTATTAATTCAACGCCTTCAAGAATGGCAACTTTAAAGAAGGAATTACAGCCTTTACCACCTATCCCACAAGAGCAATCTCCAGATAAAGCTATTAGAGCTGAAAAGCAAGAAAATCAAAAGGTCGAAGAAGCAAAGGATCAAGTTACAACAATGATACCAAAAATTCCAAAGCCAACACCGAGGACATCAGCAAGAACAAGATCAGTATCAAGAGAGGCTTCAAAGAAAGCCACAGAAAAGAAAAGAGAAGAAAGAGAAAGACATAAGAAAGAAATTTATGCTAAACTAGCTACTATCTGTTCAGAAGGTGATCCTTCCAAGAAATATACAAAATTGATCAAAATCGGTCAAGGTGCATCAGGTGGTGTATATACTGCTCATGATATTTCTACCAATGCATGCGTCGCTATTAAGCAGATGAATTTAGATAAACAACCCAAAAAAGAATTAATCATTAATGAAATCTTGGTTATGAAGGGTTCCAAACATCGTAACATTGTTAATTTCATCGATTCTTATATCTTAAAAGGTGATCTTTGGGTCATCATGGAGTATATGGAAGGTGGTTCATTAACAGATGTTGTAACACATTGTATATTAACTGAAGGTCAAATTGGTACAGTAACAAGAGAAACTTTAGAAGGTTTGAAATTTTTACATTCCAAGGGTGTCATTCATAGAGATATTAAATCCGATAATATTCTATTATCTATGGAAGGTGATATTAAATTAACAGATTTTGGGTTCTGTGCTCAAATTAACGAATTGAATTTGAAGAGAACCACAATGGTTGGTACTCCATATTGGATGGCTCCAGAAGTTGTCTCAAGAAAGGAATATGGTCCAAAAGTTGATATTTGGTCATTAGGTATTATGATTATAGAAATGATTGAAGGTGAACCTCCATATTTGAATGAGACACCTTTAAGAGCATTATATCTAATTGCTACGAATGGTACACCACAATTAAAGGAACCAGAAGCATTAAGCGATATTTTAAAACATTTCTTAGACTGGTGTCTAAAGGTTGAAACTGATGAAAGGGCTTCTGCTTCCGAATTATTAAATGATCCATTCATTACTGAATATGCAGATGATAATATTTCGTTGGCTCCGTTAGTTAAGCTAGCAAGAATGAAAAAACTTCAAGAATCAATGGACAGTAACGATGAAAATAGCGATTTTGAGAACGATACTAGTAGCTTCCCTAATACAAGTGGTGAAGCTAATGAAAAAATTGAAAATTAATGATTACCAAAATAACAAAATATATATCTCTGTTTTTGACATTTCATCATAAAATATTTTTTTAAGGTGTTTGATATGTTTTTATTTATTAGTTCCTCAATATCCTCGGTTTTCTGGCTGTTTGTAACACTTACTCACAATTGTATCAGTATATTTTAACAACAGACGTATTAAGTTTGGCATACCCGGAATATTCAATATTCACTTCGCCTTCTTTCATAAACATTTTTCATTATTATATAGCTTAAATAATAAACAACAAACAATAAAAAATGCATGATAAATATTAGAAAGAGCAATCACAAGCGTTATATAGATATATATATCCACAAAATTTTCATAATGTTTATCTTTCCAAAAAATCTCAAAATTAATCTTTCGTCTCTTTGAAGACTTGGACAAAAAACATAATAGCCTCCGTCTTTCCAATATTAACAATTTTATAAGTATTAAATGCTGGAACCTGTATTGTTGTCTCTGTCGGACAAGTGAATGGTTGGCCGTTAATCCAAAACTTAACTACACCCTTTGTAACGTGGAAAGTTGCAGAACACTCACCAATATTATCTTGTGATTTTAAACCTTTTACAGGCATTTTTAATTGTCCACTTGCAAAATTCTCTTGATCTTTGAAAAAAGTATTCACTGTAAAATTATTAAATTTTGTGCTTTTTGTCTTGCCACTTTGTTGATACAGTGGTGCCATTGCGACAATCACATTCTCTGATGTACCTGATGGCCGTATTGTTAATAATCCATCTTTCAGCCATTTGGAATCGTTATCTTGAATCCATATAGGTGAGGATGCCTGAACTTGCCTAGCCTTTTTATTACACTTTTTGGTTATCTCCTTCTTTGCCTGTCGATCTTCTACAAAGGTTATAATCTTGTCAATGTTTAATGATTGGTGTGGATGATTTCTCCTATAAACGATTCTTTCATTCCTCCAATAATCAAGTGTCGGAACTTTTATCCTTGTAGATTTCCGTATTTTATTCCTAGTTTGTGTTATATGGTCATCGACATATGCGTTATCCTGTGAATCATAAGAGTCGTTAGCTAAAGCGTCCGATATGTCGCTGCTCTGTACGTAGTCATCTAATTGATCTTGATCCTTATCCTGCTCCTGAAATAAATCAACAGACTGGCTCACTATATCTTGGGGTTCACATTCTTGTTCTAAAATAGCATTTTCGGATGTATTAAAAGGTGTTTCTTCTGATACACTAGACGAATTACTTTCGTTAAGGTCAGGTACACTTTTGGACCCATTACCGTCACTTAAACAGTCGTTTATTGATATTTCGTTTTCTGAGTCTAAGCCATAATTCGTTTCATATGAATTTGCAGTATTTTCCTTATAAGGTTTATCTAAATCACCATTAGCATTCCCTATTATTGGATCAAAATTGTCCGCAACAGGTATATTTGCCTTTTCTACATAATAGTTTTTCCTATTTAATCCTTTCACAGATTTTTGTTGGTTTATTTCCGATTGCGAATGAGCCCTCAAAATATTCCTTGCTGGAGTCATAGATCTCATTACAGAAGGTGAATAGCTCCCAACCTTACTCATCTCTGTGGTATCATTGAAAAACTCATCTACATTATCCATATCATGTTCATCTTTCCGTACTGTCTTAGGAATCCATCCTGTCTTTCTCGCTTTTTCCCCACAATCCAAAAAGTTCATAACTACCCCTTTTGAACCAGTCCAAGTTTTTCACTTCGAGTACCTTTCTTATCATAAATACTAATACGTCGTAACCATCTTCTTGTGGTATTTGTTTTATTTAGATCAAGCTCATCAAGAAGCAACTAAAGATCCGAATTCCTTTTTTTATTTTCAAAATTTGTTTACATTTCGGACTGCATGGCTCATGCGGCAGTTTCTTACTGCATTGAGGCCCATACTAAATGATCTCCTCTGTGTCATTTGTAAAGTAGGGTTTTGTGTTCGATGTGGAGTACCCTAGATTTTATTAAGGGGGATTACTAGCTAAGCAGATCAGTACCTTAATGTGATCGAGAAAATTTCGTTTAATTCAGTTTGATCAAGTGTAAACATTGTCAATTCTTGTTACAAATTTACTTAGGATTAAGTTGCATTACAAGTGAGATAACAGTAGACCTTACTAATTGTGGGAACTGAGTGATGTTTCATGAAAACAACAGCTAAGAATATAGTTTGCACAAGATATATTCAACAACAAACACAGGATGAGTTTAGTTCCGTATAATAATGATTCCTTAATCCTGAAGGATACACATTCGAAATCATTAATGATCGTTAACCCTTCCTTGGGTAAACTATCCTATTTTAAACAAGTTAAAACACCAGTAACAGAGAATATAGATGTCAACACTGGAATAATCGATAGAATTCGAGCTAAAGGGAATAATTCAAACTATGAGAAAGATATTGCGTCATATATTTGTCCCCAATGTGGCACACATATCGAACTCTCAAACAGTGACGAAAGTTCTGAATTTCGTAGAAACGGAAATGACACGAACACCCCTAATAACCGAACAACTGGACATGGAGATGGCACAAGGAGAAATAATCCAGAAGTGGTTCCAGAATTCAACCTTACGAAAAGATACTTTAAATTATTACAAGACACCTATGCAAGGCAAGCCATACCTACTATAGAAGATGAACAATCTAAATATTCCTCATTTATACCTGAAGATTTATTTATACCGGGCTATTTCAGGAAATTCTTCACGACTTTATCACTTCTAGGAACTGGTGCTAGGGGATCAGTTTTCAAAGTGGTGCATAGAATTGGTGACACCGATCTAGGTGTATTTGCATTAAAGAAAATTTCTATTGGGAATGATATGGCTTGGTTTAATAAATGCATCCGAGAAGTGAAAGCGTTAAGCTCCTTAACACATAGAAGTGTAAATTTAATTACTTACAACCATGTTTGGTTAGAGATGGATATATCTTATGGGCTAACTACAACCGAGTCAGAAAGGGAAAAGATTCCATGTTTATTTATCCTACAACAATATTGTGAAGGTGGTAACCTAGAAGATTGTGTACTTAATGATGTATTCAAAAAGTCCTCTGAGACTTTATCAACTGAAGAACGTAAAAGAAGGTTTAGAAAAATGAGAGATGATAAGCACAGCCATGTTTCTGATAAAAATGGACTGTCTACTATTCAGATCCTGTCAATAGTAAGAGATATAGCAAGGGGTTTACATGAGTTGCATGATATTGGAATTATCCATAGAGACCTTAAACCATCTAATTTACTACTTTTAAGTAAATACAAAGAAACAGAATCTCCTCTTACCGATTTCAATAACGATATAAACTCCAAAGATTTTTTGAATGTTTTCCCTACTGTCGTTATTGGTGATCTTGGTGAGAGTCAACTCGCTGGTGAGTCTAGAGTCGGAACAGGTTGTACAGGTACTTTAGAATTCACCGCACCTGAAATAGTAATAACAAATCCAGCTAATAACTCCGTGGCTAAAAAATATAATGAATATACTTTTGCGGCAGATATGTATTCTCTGGGGATGATTTGTTACTTTATAGTATTTGGAGAATTACCATTTGATCCTGAAATGGATCTACCGGATATGAGGAAAATAATAAAGAGATTTAAGGTCCATAAGGGTCAAATGATTCGTTTACATGAAGAGAAAAATTTAAAACCGATTGATGATAGAATATTTGAATTGATCGAATCGTTACTTGCTACTGACCCAAAGAGAAGACCACATGCGAAACAAGTTGAAGAGATATTAAATCATATTTTATTGGAGGCTGATGACGAGAGATTGTTTCCATTAGGTAGAAGAACGAGTATAACACCTTTAGGTGACGAAATTGAAGAGTTCGAGGAAAAATCGTTCGGGATTGATATCAATGATACTCTGGATGAATTAGCAACAACGGATGACAAAATTGTTAAGGTACCCAACCGAACTAACAATGCATTATTAAATATGGCATCAGAAGAGGAGTTGGAAATTTATACTAAATATGCAAATGGCCATTTAGAATCGGATAGCGGTTTGACAGGGAATACAAATATACAATACTACTTAGAAGTCGCAGCTCCATTTTTAAATTTTACTGTACCGCTTGCAATCGCGTCAGCATGGTTAAATCCCCAAGAAACAATGATTAATTATTTTATATTTCTCTTATTAGGAATTTCTTTTGGTACAGGGAAGGTTTTAAGGAAGTATATTTGTTTAATCTTATCATTAATATTCATTCTGAGAATAGTAGAGAAGTACATAGGTATTTAAAATATATATCTTATTCTAATGTACACCAAGGTCTATTATCATTAATTTGATGTTTGCATAACACAGGTTCCAATTTAATCCCAACTAAAGCAGCAAGAAGTATACCTAGTGAATCGGCGATAGAAACAGATCCTAATGCAAATTCTTTCTCTTCAGTTGGTACATCATTTAACACATTTAAGAAGGTATTAACATATGATGAACCTCCTAATAAACCTTCATATATAACCAACAACATAATAGGCCATGGTTTACGAACAATGTAATTCCACGATTGAATTGCTAGTATAATAAAATTCATAACTTGTAGGAACGATAACACGTAAAGATGCCTTATTCTAAATATATGTGCGGTTGATCGTGATATAAATACACCTACTTGGTAAAGGGTTCCATATGTAACATAATAATCCCTGTAATTATGGAATAAAAATGATCGAGAATGTATATCACTGTTGATCTTTGGTTCTTTAATAGGGAATAGTAATGTAGGTGAAACCGCCTGATTAATTAAATATTCAAAGAAATACACTGTTGTCAGTGGTAACATATACGGAAATACCAGTGGTCTCAATCTTTTCAAAGTACCTATAATATGATCTTGTATAGTTTGATCATTTGAATGTTCTCCTACAAAGACGCCTAATTCTGGTCCTTGTAGTAAAGCTTCTTGATCACGACCAATTTCATGACTTGACAAAGACTCATAATCTTGATTAAATTCTAATTTAAAATACAATAAGAAACCAAAGGGTAAAATAGCAAATAAAAGCAATGTAATGCGAACTGGGACATGCAAAACAGTGGTAAATAACAGATATAACCCACTACCAAATAATCCTGCACCACCTGTACCTGATGACCACCCATTCAAGGCGATATCCTTATAAATATGCGTTAATTGGAGAAATGTAATTTCCCCCAAACCTGACGATAATGAAGCCAATGCAACACCAAACAGACATATATCCAACTGTTTCAAGGATACAAATATCATTCCTATACAACTTAACAGAATTAGGCAAATAATTCTATAAGTATATTTAATTCTTTGAATGAAAAAAGGGGACAGTAACTTGATAATTAAGGAGGGTAGGATATCTACTAGCAGTACCAATGATTTTGGGATATCCGTTTCCACTATATCAATTGCAGCAGATAATATAACGACATAAAGGATATTGTTAATTAAACCGAAATTCCAAAAGTAGATGTAAATTTTCTGTTTTGACGATAAATTAAGGAGTCTTAACATGTTAATGTTCATAATAATACATAACAAAATCGGCCTGCTGTGACGATTATTCTTAGTTTCTATAGATCTGAATTATCATAATCTCGAGTATCCCTTGAATGAGAGTTACATATATTTTTTATATCCTTGAGTTGATTCAAAATTGTATCCATCCGAAACAGGGCAGTACCGAGAAATGGCGTCATCTCGGATGCTGTCAAAATTTCGCTTATCCAAAATATCTCCGTCAGATTTAACCGATCATAATACGAATTTCATTCTTCTCTGTTTCATTAGATTATGTATTTATTTCAATTACAAAATATTACATGTGCGGAATAATGCTGTATAATTATATGTATATGTATATATCCGAAGAAAATTACAAGTATTCCTTTAATAATCTTAATCTTTCTACAGTTTTCTCCAGGTACCCATCATCTTTACAAAGAGCGAACCTTAACAAATTTTCAGCAGCCTTTTCATGTTCCTTAATATAGAATTCAGTAGGTGGGATAGCAACAACACCTAATTCATTCATTAACCAGTAAGAGATACGGAAATCCTTACCCTTTTGTAGTAATTCTTCAGGATATTTATAATCTTCAGGAATCTTAACTTTAGCGAAATTGACAAGGATGAAGTATGAACCTTCAGCAGCGGTATAGGGTAAATTTAATTCATCGAATACTTTAGTGAAAATTTCATATTTACGAATATATTCTTGTCTCATATTTTCAAAATAATTAATTTTTGAAGCATCCGTTAAACCGTTAGCAACGGCCTCTTGTAATGGAGATGGAGACGAGAAACAAATTCTTGTATGTGCTTTAGCCGCATAACCTAGTAGTTCTTCATTTAGAGAGACGGTCCAACCAATTCTCCAACCTGTGGCGGCAAACGATTTACCAGCAGAACCAACAGTTAATGTTAGTTGACCAATCTCTGGGGATAAAGTAGCGATTCTAGTAAATGATTCAGTGAAATAGAGATGTTCATAAACTTCATCAGAGATAATAACAACATTATGTTTAACACATAAATTACCTAATCTTAATAATTCTTCACGTGTAAAGACTTTACCGATTGGATTATGTGGAGTATTTATAATGATAGCTTTAGTCCTTTCATTAATAGAGTTTTCGAGGATGTCCCAATCAATTTCCCATTCGGTACCCTTGGTGACTCTATCATTTAAAGCCTTTGGTGGATTAATAGGAACGTATACGACTTTACCGCCACACATTTCAATATTTGGAATGTATTGATCAAAGAAAGGTTCGAAGACAATAACCTCATCACCTTGATTTAATAAACCTGTCAAACAACTCAATATAGCTTCGTTGGCACCTGTAAAGACGGAAACATTTGCTGGTTTCAATTCAGTGGCATAAATTGGGTTATAAAAATTGATTAAAGAGTTAATTAAGGAGGCACGACCTCTAGTTGGAGAATATTGATTCACTAGAGCAATATCTAGAGCGTTTTTAGCTTCTTTAATAGCAAATGAAGGTGGGGCATAGGAGAAGAAACCTTGACCTAAATTTAACATCTCACGGCCCGTATTTGGACCATTGGTAGAGGCCTTCGCGGCAGCCTCATTAGTTAATGTCCAGACATCCTTACCGGTATCACGAGAGAAATATTTATTAGCGACAATTTTTGGTCTGTTAGAAAGAGTCATAGTTGATGTTTTTAATGTTCTGATTAAATTACGGGACATAGAACAAGCTTTTCCTTCTAAAACAGAATGTAAATATTTACAAAGTTATTTAAATTGTAAATACTTTCTTACAGATCACGAAGAAAACAGAATAGTTTATATATCAATTGAATGTTAAGATAAATAATGACTATCGGTGAAAAAATTCAGATATCTAAATGAGTATGTTTAGATAATAATAATAACAACAGTAATCGATGACAGAAGTCACAGTGGGCCATCTCTTTACATTTGCGCCAGAAAACTGTGATTTGCTTCAAAGCGGACGGGACAGACAGGCGGACCTACAGATGGAATTTGCTCATTGTGTAAAGAGGGAATATATCCCAGGCAGAGACCGCCAGGCAGGGACGAAGTGCCGTGAACGGGGAAGTACCAGTAAATTTTTGTACCTGTGCCATAGTTTCACTGCCCGTTGTGCACCACTTCTTTTCTGAGTAGGGTACGGATTTTATGTGGGCCGAAAACTGTGGTAGTCACGTGCGCCATGGACCAAATTACCTTTGATAACATTTCGGAATTCCAGTATGCAGTAAAAACGGATTTTATATCTGCATTGACATATATAGTGAAGTGTCAGTTTTGCTTTAATGGCTTTGTATATAATAATTAGTTAAAGTCTTATATATCGGTCTCCTGTCACTTGTCTCGAATGTGCAGGTTAGGGTTTAGGCTCCAATAGCAGAGCCTGTCTTTTGTAATTCTTCGTTACACTGCTTGATCACGGAGGCGTCGTTTTCCAATATTTTACGAAGCTCATTCCACTCTTCATCTGTTTTATTTTTGGTAGTCTTGGTTTTATTTTGTAATTTGCTTAATTCTTGTTTGACATAATCTAATTGAGATTGCAAAGCCCTTTGTGAACGAACAAACTCATTAAATTTGAAAATTTGATTTCTAATATCTTTAAACCACATCAATTCTTGTTCAGAAATAACATTATCTGATCCTAAGGCAACAGTATTAGCCTCATTAATCTTTTGATTTAATTTGATCAGTCTCATTGCTAGCTTGTCTTGTTTCGCCATCTTCTCGGTTAGAACCCTTTTCTGAATTTCGTATTTTTCAACTAATGCGTCTTGTTTTTCAATTATATCACTAGTACCTTTGATTTGATTACTTAATGCAAACTGCTGTTCCAATAATCTGGAATGTAACATAACACCGAGACTCTCACCTTGTAAAATAACAGCACCTAATTGTGTAGATAAGGTAGTTAAGGCGTCTAATTGAACTTCGTTAGTACTGTTAGCTAATTCTTGTTGTCTTACATGAGCTGGAATCACCTGTGTAAATGGATTTTTACAACGTCTTACGTAGGCTACTGTTAGATCCTGAATCTCTCGTATTGGTTGCGCAAATTCTGCTTGGAACCTTGTAGTTTCTGTAGATAATATCGGAGAACTTTCTTTAGATTCTTGCGAGTCTTCATCAACTGGAATATCCAATTTCATTAACTCTGATTTTACACCTTTTGGACCAGATACAATAATACCTGTTTTACCCTTTTGTCTCCATACTGCACATTCTCGGAAAGCTGTATGGAAAATCATCTTTTGAAAAACTAGACTCTTAAAGCTAGTTGTTCTAATAGAACTTAAATCTGCATTAGTAATAGCTTTATCCAAGTTGTCACCCCATGTACTCATATCAATGATATTAATACCACGTTCACCACATGCAAGCATTGCAAGGTTAGTCTCATTAAAAGATTTAAATATATGTAATTCATTATCAAAGGAACTTTGTTCGAAATGTTTAACATTTTCAATAACGACTAAAGAATTAGAATAAATATAATTTCTTGAATTCCAACACATCGACATTTCTTGATCTTGAAACAAAATTAATATAGTACCATTACAGAAAGTTAGTACTATGACTTCTGAGTTCAAACCGATACTAACTCTATGAATTTCTTTTGCTGTAGTCTCATATAATACATTAGGATATGGAGATATTGTGAACGGACCTTGTAATTGGACTTGACGGAATTCTGATTCCATCTCAAATTCCGCTTTACCATTTTTACCATTTTCAAACTTTAAATTAGATACAAATTTATATTGTCTTATAACATTCCTTTTAACTTCATCCTTAGTATCATCGCTCAATGAATCATATAATAACACAGCTTTTTCTGTGGCCGTCTTCAATTCCTCTTCCTCAAGGACAATCTTACTTGGTAGACATGGATATAACGCATATATATCACCCCCATCAGTCACACTTAACATATACAAAGTCAACCCATCTCTACTGAAAGTCATACTTTTGATATCTCTAACTGTAGTCCTAAATCCAAATCCACTGTCATGCTGGTTTATTAAAATCTTGTTACCAGTATCTAAATCATATAACATAATAGTGTCATTCTCAAATAATACAACCAATGTATTATCATCAACAGATCTTGGATGAAACACTACTTCTTTGATATGTGGCATTGAATCAAATGTAATCCAACACGTTTGGAATCCAAATGACATTGTATCAGTGATATCATCATAGCCCCATGGAATCTCAATAACCTTCAACCCATTCTTGTTAAAGACACATAAGGTATTTTTGGAGTCAGATATAGTATAGTTCTGATCGCCGAAGTTGGTTGGAATTTTAACTCCCATGGTGCTGAATTTTTGTTTATGAATGTAACCCCAACGTAATTGATCATTCTTCATTGTGACAAGCTTACTGCCATCATGGTTAGAGCTGATAAAATATTCTTGATTCGTAGGAACTCCAATAGATGCAGATATAACATTATTATTGAAAATTGGCTTCTTTTCTAAATAATCTAACATTTCATCTCTATAATATTTCTTCTTGTTAAATGCTGTTTCTGCTGGACGTGCACCGAACATTCCTTAAAATTCTCTGAGTGTATCTTATTCGTAATCAAATATACCGTAGATTAATCCATTCAATTGTTTAATAAAGTACCAGTATTTTGAATGAAGATACTTTCTTACCATCGTTACATTGTTTCATCCTTCGGAACCAATTTGACTTATCTCGTCATCTCACGGCTCGCTCTGGCGCAAGGAGAAGCTCTCCAAAAAAATTATTCCCAGTGTACGTTACCCTGAAATTTGCAAATTTGGCAAAAGTCTATAAATGACTACTACTTATACCAATCGCCATGAACCTCTTAATTCTATCTCTAATATTATTTATCGTCTATTTATAAATATGTACATACATATCATCGTGCTATACCAAAATTAGAAGTGTACCCTCTACGATGCAACCAATTATGACATTCATAAATACTGTCCATCCAGCATAGTAGCAAAGTTTAGGACTAAATACACTCCAAATGAATAAATGGTATCTTAAGGCAATACATGCAGCAAACAAACAACATCCCACAATGCAATTAAATAAAAGTATTGGTAATTTATTCTTCACAAATAATTCCTTCTTGTTCTTAATATCCCTATAAATTGTTGTCCATGGAAAAATCGTCCAATATATGGCCGGCGCAAAATTAGCAATTGCCATTAACCAACCAATCACATAAATATTATAATTTTCAGAAATACCATGGTACGCATTAGTTAAATCTATAGTAGCGATGGAATTTGTGCTACCGAATTGGAAAAATGTGAAATTTTGAAGACATAATGAAATCAGCGATACAATATAGACTTTTGAGTCTCCTGTGTCTTGAACAATTTTTATCATGCAATATCTCAATAGTTCAAATATAAGGAATTGTGGGATGTTATTTGATGAGGATAAAAATATCAATAACAGTGTTATATATTTAGACATATCACTCAACAAAGTATCAGTTTTTTGCATTCTGAAAGTGACCGCCAGTAGTTTGATAAAACAGATGCAGGATAAAGATTGAAAGAAAAGTGTCGCCATTGGGATCAGAGCATCATCGAAGACTTGGTCATCATGGGTACCAGTATATATTTCACAATACTTTTTAACGATATCAATCAAATATTCAGGTACCTGTTCTTTATTGACAATAGACCAATTCATTTTATATGTCAAGACCATCATACCCAAGGTAAAACTAGAGATGAAGGAAGTTGGGTTCCCCTTGAAGTCTCTCATGCATAAAATAAAAACTGTCCAAATGTTAAGTGCCCATAAAATCATTGGCTCTGATTTTAGTAAATTCGCAATGACATAACTGTATGTAGTTTGTTGACCTGTATTATTCCAACCTCTTAAAATTCTCAAACAAACAAATACAACAAAATATAATTTGAATTTACTTTTACCACTAACCGTGGAGTGAATATAACCGAATGTGATTAAACCTGTAATGATCCACCACCACAATTGATGTTCTTCTTCAATGAAAC